>CAJVPK010000719.1:0-23186 GCA_910592015.1 Diversispora eburnea | reverse complement strand
AAACGTTTTCGTGCCAGGATGAATAAACAGTCATCCTGGATGATGGATGACACACAAGGATAATTCATCCAAATAGTAACACATATCATCCTCCATCATCCCCCGTGACTCCGGCTATTTTCGTGCCGCCTCACTATAAAATTTGTACAAATCCACCTGATCGTACTGTACAGCTGTACAGTCACACATTTATATATTATTTTAGGATGTGCATAATATCAACGAAACGTATATGTATCAAAATCACATGATCAAAATTAATACGAATCTCTTTTTCCTGTCCTTTAAAAAAAAAAATATACTTCATTACACTATGTATGCAATAAATTGGGGTTTTTACTAATAAAAAAAATTGTGACAAAAAACAAAAAAATAAAAATTAATTCAGGCTAATAAATTTTATTAACATTGGCCAAAATTAATACTAATTTACCAAATTTTCTGAATTATACGTGTCAAAATCTCGTCTCGCTTTCCTTATAAAAAGTTTACAAAAATAAATAAAAAATTTTTTATTTCGATTAAAAAATAAATTTGAAATTTTTTTAACTATCATTTTTTGTCACGTTCTAAATCAATATCCAAAAATTTTACTATAATGATCACCTAAAATTTGCATTTCACCAAGATGTAGTTCATTATTTGCATTCTTTAACAGCCTTCACAATTGCTATTGGTAGATAATTTTTAATAGCTTCTTGCATAACTAATGTTTAAACAGCTTCAGAACATTTGAGCTGATCATTTTCCGTATGTGCATGATTTAGAGAATTTTTGTAATATTCAAATTTGAACTAATTTATCAGAAACAACAAGATAGTATTAGTATTGATTTTGTTAGATGCTTAATCATTGTTCTATGTTATTGTTTGGAACATCATGTACTAGACTCCTAGTGTTTCGTTTTTGTAAAATGATATTTCACAAATCACCATTATTAAGTTTGCAAGAGTTATATCGCATTCAAACATTTGAAATTAAAGGATTGATTTCAAGTATCTAAGAACGTGTTTTTCATAAGAGTAAAGTAAGTTGATTTAATGCTTAACATTGATGAAAAAAGTAAATTTTACACATAACGATAATGAACAATAGAAAAGTTACCTGTGATCTCTGAACACGTTTCCACAAATTCCGACCAAAGAAGCCATATTGAACTTTAACAATTAGAAAGAGTAAATATTAAAATTAAATATAAAACAAAATGAAAATTGTTGCATATGAGCCTTGAAGCAGAAAAATGCTTTTATCTGAAATTGGTGTTGACATCTTTTCCAAATTCTCTAATTATATGCCAAATTTAAATTTCTTGAAAAATTAATTGCATAATTGAATTTGTAACTTTGAATACTTGTCAACTTTTTGAATTAAAGAACTAAATCCAAAGATCATTATTCACACAGCATTTTTATATACTTAAAGAATATCCTACTTGATTTAATATCTATTACAATATGATTTCAATGAGTTTATTTCTAATTCACTAATTCATTAGATTCTACTTAATAATTCAAAAAAATAGATGCATATTTAGATATATTTCATCAAATAATACAGATTTTATTTTATTTGATACTTCTAAAATATAAAAAAAAAAAAAATACAAAATAAAATAATTAAATTCATAAATTTTATAAAACAAAATTTCATTAAAAATAAATAAATAATTTATGAAAAAATAAATAAAGTTTGTTAATATCAATCATCAGTATTGTAATCAGGATTATGATAGATTAACTAACAATTCATTTTGCGATAACTGAAGAATCTTGAGGAATCACAATTCATAACAACTCCTTAAATAATAAATATTAAGATAACAAGTAATGAATAATAACTAAACCACGGTGAAGTTTTCATTATCATTAGTTGCATTGACTTGTGCATTCATCGTCTTAAATAATTCTTCTCTTGATGAAAAATTCTCTGAAAGTTTTATTTCTTGGGAACAAGTTTCAAATTTTGGTGTAAGTTGAACATCTGGAGATTCTTGGAAAAAAGTCGATTTGAAAGTAATCTGAAAAATTATTGTGAAATACAAAAATTAATATATATATATATATATAAATAAATAATTAATTTGAAATTATATTCAAAAATCTTACCTTTATTTCATTTCTTGGATGTGTAAATCCCGTTGCCAATCTACAAAATTCTTGTAATTTATCTTTCCCTTGTCTTCTTAACCATTCAATAAGCCAATTCATAACATTGTTTTGTTTTTCATTTAAGTTAGGAATAGGAACTAATCTGTGAATAATATCGTCAGGTGTCATCACTTCCTGATACATGCATTCTTTAATTTGTTCAATTTTGACTTGTTTTGCTTTTAAGATCTATAAAGATTAAAATATTTAATAAAATGTACATATTTAAACATTCAAAACTAATAAAATTGAAATTGAAAAAAGAGAAATATATACATCAAAAAATCCAAACTTGTTTAATTTCTTTTTTATAGCATTAAGTTGGGTAATTCGACTATTGATCAATACATCCTCACAAATTTGCTTTGCCAATTTTTGTAAATTTTCTTTTGACCTGGCAAACATTCGCTTTTGTACAGGCTTTAAAGGATTCAAAAAAAAAAAGGAATATAAATAAAAGCAAATGAACAAGGATAATTGTGAAAATAAATAAATCCGTGACTTACAGTTATTTCTTTTTCTTCAGCCCATTCATCAAATCCAACAATTGTGGATAAATTTGTTTCTGGATTAGCATTTTGTAATTCTTTAACCAAATTATATTTCTGCAGGTTAATGTTTTTCAAGTCATCTAATGATATACTGTTTTTTAAATCTAAACAGTGTTTAAAAAGAGTAATATCTAGATCAGTAGGAAATGGAGCCTCGTGGATTATTGCCAAAAATAAGATATCTCCAAACACCTAAAATAATAATAATAATAACAATAATAATAATAATAATAATAATGGTGATGATGATGATGTAAATAAATACATGATAAAATGTATTAAATATGATTTAAAAGATATAAATAAACATACATCAAGTTCATCCATAAAATCAATTGGAGCCGTGTTACTAATAATTTTTGTAGAATCACCGATGAAAAGATGACCATCACCACCATATTCAGGATTTTCTAATGACATGAACATTTCCAAAATTTGTCGGATTGTATCATTAAATACACCACTTGCATCTATCGCTGGTCTTATTTATAATTAAATTATTGATAATAAAAATAAAATTAATAAAAACAAATTACAATAAATGATTATTATTATAAAAAAAATAAAATTTATCTAGTTATAAAAATTATTTACTCATTTAGAAATGAAATTTTTGGTCTCTTTATAAAATCAATTTCATTAAAATTCTTGATAGCAGCAATGAATTCTGTCCACATAAGTTGTTTATTTCTTGTACGAAGCTTAATTTTCTTTACAGTAGCCTCAGGAAATTCCTGCTCTAGTT
This sequence comes from Diversispora eburnea, assembly GCA_910592015.1. Taxonomy (NCBI): domain Eukaryota; kingdom Fungi; phylum Glomeromycota; class Glomeromycetes; order Diversisporales; family Diversisporaceae; genus Diversispora; species Diversispora eburnea. Next base: position 19,743 of record CAJVPK010000719.1, on the reverse strand, counting down.
TTTCTTTAAAACCTTGGATAATACTACTTAGATCTTTAATATTTAAAGAAGTAATTGTATTCTGATTGTAAGAAAGATTTTAATGAAGACATGAAAAAATAATGTATATCTTTAGTATAGTATAGATTACCTTCGGATACGATTTCGCCTGGAAATATTATTTCATAATAAAAATAAATTTGATGTACATTAATAAATATTATTAAAAAATTAGCAACAATATCAAAAGGTAATCGTTTTATATAAATAAATTTACCATTAGAAACGTTTACGATCTCTGGCAATGGGACTGAAATTTTTTTTTTAATGTTAAACATTTAATTTGTTTAAATCATAGAAAATGAAAATAAAAATATTTACAGTTCAAAAACTGAGGTCCGGGGAAAGTTACATCTAAGTTATTGGTAATTAAGAGAACAATGAATATGAGAGGTTCACATAAATCTAAAGATATTTTTGTTTGGTTACCTTCATTAAATTCTTCTCGTCCCAAATCTTCATCAAATTGATATTCTATTCGGATTTTACAGTAAAAAATGAATTAAAGTACACAAATACACTCTTTTTTAAATAAAAAATTACCTTCGCGTTGTGAATTCTCTTCCAGTTGTTGTTGTAATCGCATGGCAAGTCGTCTATCCTCATCAAAATTATTGGAAGTTGCAGGAACCTCTTCCAATTCCAATTGTTGTTGTAATTGCATGGCAAGCCGTCTATCTTCATCAGAATTATTGGTAGTCGCAGGAACTACAAATTTTAAATGTAGAATTATGAATATAAATTCAATAATTATATTTTTTGAAATGAAGAATATTACCTTGACTTTGTGAATCGAATTGTTGCTGTAATCGCATAGCAATATTTTCATCTTCATTTAAGTCATTGATAGTCGCAGGAACTACAAATTTTTTTTTTTTTAATATAGAGTGATGAATATAAATTCAATAATAATTATATTTTGAAATGAAGAATATTTATTACCTTGACTTTGTACAAAATCCTCATCAAATTGTTTTTGTAATTGTATCGCAATATTTTCATCTTCACCTAAATCATTGATGGCTGCAGGAGCTTTAAATTTGAAAAATTAAATTATGAGTAAAAAGTACAAATTCAATAATTATATTTTTGAAATGAATATATATACTTTGGTTTTGTGTATTTTGTATGTGTGCAAAATCCTCATCTAATTGTAGCTGTAATTGCATGGCAATTTTTTTATCCTCATTATCATCATCTGAATTGTAGTTTATATAAGAACAAATAAATATTAAAATTATGGATAGTCACATGATTACTTTTTTTGAAATAAAAAAAAATAATACCATTGTTTTGTGTATGTATTGCTAAATTCTCATCAAATTGTTGTTGCAATAACAGAGCAAAATTTTTATCTTCATCTGAATTGTAGTTGAGAACAAATAATGATATTAAAATTGCCGATAGTCACATGATTGTTTTTAAAATAAATAAAAGAAAATACCATTATTTGTATGTGCTGCTAAATCTTCATCAAATTGTTGTTGTAATTGAATAGCAAGACTTTCATCATCATTATCTGAATTGATTTGAGAACAATAAATTTAACAATTATTAATTAAATTCTCTGATTTCTTTATTATGTAACAATTGATCATCACATCAATGAAGTATAATCGCATCGATAGAAAGAATCGTCAAAAAAAAAATGCATGATAAAAATAAAAATTACCATGAAAAGTTAAATTTTGTCGTCTAGGATCTAAAAATTAAAAGATTTGTTGTTAAATAGTATTTTTTTTTTTTTTAGTTCAATTAAAAAAAAAATACCTATCCAACTACTACTTGAAGTTGACATTATATTCTTAAATGTATTGATTTACAAATTTTAACAAGAAATTTATCGAACCAAGAACCTATATTTTTTAAGATTTTTGAGAAGAGTACAATCTAAGGTATTTATATGCCAACTTCGCAGTATTTTTACAATTGCGGCGACCTTCATAACAGGTTTAATTTGTACTACCGAACATTCTTGGCATTTGCCTTTTTATATTGTGTTTTACTACCTTATTGTAGCATATTGTTTATTGTTCTCATTCATAGAATTCCGTAAATATAAGATTTTTATTAATTAATTAAGTATAATTAGTTCTATTGATTATGATATTTTCTTACGGATTTAACAAAATCATTTGGTCTAATTTGTTTTTATATGATATAGATATTTTTTAAATAAATAAATCCAGTCTATATTTAATATTTGTAATATTTGTAATATAAAAAAAAAAAATAAATTCCAAAATTATTATGCAATAGTGAATCTATCATCATGAATTGTTTTATTGACTTGAGAATTCATAACTGCGGATAATTCTTGCTTTGATGAAAAAGTTTCAGCGAGAGTTATTTCATGAAAACACGTTGCAAATTTGGGTGTCAATTGAAGTTCTCGGCTTTCTTGATGAAATGTTGATTTAAAAGCTACCTAATAAAATATTTTAAATTTAAAAAAAAATAAATAAAATTAAAAATACAATTAAAAAAATGAATAATTAAATCAATAATTAAAAAAAAAATCAAAATCTTTACACTTATTTCATTTCTAGGATGTGTAAATCCCGTGACTAATCTACAAAATTCTTGTAATTCTTCTTTCCTTTGTTCTCTTAGCCACGCAATAAGCCAATTTAAAACTTTTTTTTGTTTTTGACTTAAATTAGGATTAACCACCAATTTTTGAATAATATCATCAGGTGACATCACTTCCTGATACATGTATCCTTTAATTTGTTCGATTTTGACTTGTTTCGCTTTTAAGATCTATAAAAAGTTTAAATATTTTTTTTTTTATAAATGTACATATTTAAACGTTCAAATCTAAAAAAAATAAAAAGATTGAAAAAGAATCAAATAGAGAAATATATACATCGAAAAATCCAAACTTGTTTAATTTCTTTTTTATAGCTTCAAGTTGATTAATTCGAGTGTTAATCAATACATCCTCACATATTAGTTTTGTTAATTTCTTTAGGTTATCTTTTGATCTAGAATAAACTTGTTTTTGTATTGGCTTTAAAAATCGTTGAACAATAAATAATTAAAGATTATAAAATATTTGTGGATAATAATTATGTGATGATAATAATAATAAAATAAATAAATAAATAAATAAATAAATAAATAAATAAATAAATAAATAAATAAATAAATAATAATAATAATAATAATAATAATAATAATGAATTAAAAAAAAAAATATAAATTTGAGAAATTACCGTAATTTCTTTCTCTTCGGCCCATTCATCAAATCCAACTACAGTGGATAAACTTAGATTTCGTTTTAAATTTAATATTTCTTTAGCCATATTATATTTTTGTACGTTAATTCTTTTCAAATCATCTAATGATATATTGCTTTTCAAATCTAAACAGTATTTAAAAATAACAATATCTAGATCAGTGGGAAATGGAGAATCGTGAATTATTGCCAAAAATAAGATATCTCCAAACACCTAAAATAATAACAATAATATAAATATATATATATATACATACACACATATATACATATATGATAAAATATATTAAATATGATTAAAATATAAATATAATTTAATAATCGACATACATCAAGTTCATCCATAAAATCAACAGGAGCCGTGTTACTAATAATTTTTGTAGAATCACCGATGAAGAGATGACCATCACCACCATATTCAGGATTTTCTAATGACATGAACGTTTCCAAAATTTGTCGTATTGTATCATTAAATACACCACTTGCATCTATCGCTGGTCTTATTTATAATTAAATTATTGATAATAAGAATATGAATAAGAATATGTACGAATAATAAGAGTATTAAATTTTGTGAAAGATAAAAAAAAAAAAAAAATAACTTACTCATTTTTGAAAGTTATTTTTGGTCTTAATATAAAATCAATCTCTTTGAATTGTTTGATGGCATCAGTAAATTCTGTGAACATGATATATGGATTCCTTGAAGAAATTTCAATATTTTTCCTTGTAGCTCCAGGAAATTTCAGACTTAGAGTTTCATTAAATTCATGAATAATTCCTTCCAGGTCTTTTAATAATAAATTAAATATATTAAAATAAGATTAAATAAATTTATAATAAAAAATATCAGTAAAATGTTTTTACCTTGAGAATAAATTTCTCCTGGAGATATTCCGAGTGTAGTTAATATTTCTAGTATTAAAAAATTTTGTCAATAATTATTATTTTTTAATATAAATATAAATATATATATATATCATATATAAAATTACAGTAATAAATTTTAATTTTTTTTCAGAATTTACCTTCGCCTGAATTAATATCTTCATCATATTCTTCAATAGGAACGTTATCTTCGTAATTTCCTTTTTTATATTAATTAATTTCAAAATTCAAAATTGTTTATTGAATATTAACAAAATTAAAATTAAAATAAATTAAAATAATAAATTAAAAATAATATTACATTTGTTAAATAATGAATATTACCTTCAATTGGTTCAATATCTTCTTCATCATAAAATCGTTGTAATTGCAGAGCAATATTTCTATCGTCATTTATAATTTCATTCATATTATTTTCAGGTATAATATTATTATTACTATTAGGTATAATATTATCTTCAGGTATAGGTGAATGTGAATATATATCTTCAAAAATTGATAAATAATAATAATAATAATAATAATAAATAATAATATAATTAATTAATATTATTTTAAATGATTAAATATTATTAATTTTAATTAATTTAATCTTTTGTAAAATTAATATTATTAATATAGAAAAATTACCTTCATTTAATTGTCGCTGTAATTCAATAGCAATATTTCTATCTTCTTCTTCATTAACTTGTGAAGAAACAATTTTAACTTCCGATGATGATCTTGATGATATTATATCATTATTCTTATCATCATAATAATCTTGTAATTGTCTAGCATAATTTAAATCATCAATAATGTTGTTATTATTATCATCATTATTATTATTTTCATTCTTTTCATTATTCATAATTGTAACATTTGAAAACATCTTTTCCGCTGTATCCGTTGTTCCCACTAAGATAAAATTAATTAAAAATTTTAAATAATTTAATAATAATTTAAATTTTTAATAATATAATTATTTATTGAGTTAAAATTACCAAGAACAGGATTATCACTTTCTTGATCATACATTCGCTGTAAGTTCATTGCGTAATCATAGTCATTTGGAATATTGGCTTGTTCTAAATTTATAATATTTTATTAAAAACATTTTTTTTTTTTTTTTTTTACTTTCCAAAAGTAAATTTCATTAAAAATGTTTTAATACCTATTTGATTACTATGATAATTCGTTCTTTCTTTCCATGAGTAATTATTTCTTAATGGTGGGCGCTGAAACGTTGAATGATCTGATAAGGATGAATTTGATCTATTTCGAGAGGTGGTGGAAAGATCGCCGTCTGAACTTGTGGTTTTTCTGAGATTCCTGAAAAATTTTTTCATTTTAAAAAAATACAAGTCGTGCGTTTACGGAAAAACCAATTATAACACGCCACAAATAAAATTAATAAATTCACGGTGTAACCACTCAATGATGAGTTTAAAATAATATCAACAATTAATGAAAAACCTGTATCGGGAAGAATAAAAAATAAATGGATTTTATTCATTAACGTTAAATTTTTAAATGAGGAAAATTAAAATTACTTTACTCAATTAATCAATCAATTTATACTAGTCGGATCCACGTTATTCTGACTTGAAATAATAAATAATAAATTCTCCGTTCATTTTCTACTCAATTTCTCAATTTCTCAATTTCTGTTCATGCATGAAATCTTAATTTCTACGTATTCATGCATGAAATCTTAATTTCTACTCGATGCATGAAATCTTCTGTCAAAAAAAAACTTTAACAAATTTTTGTAGATTTACATTCTGACATAATCACGACCTACGCTTTTCTTTGAACTGATAATTTTTAATAATTAATAATTAAATAATTTAAAACCTTCTAAATGTTATTAGATAAATATTTAGAGAATACATATTACAAACCTCGGAATTTGAAGTTTTAAAAGAACCCAGTGAATAAAATGCTACTGAAATGTCAAAAAATTAAAAAGATTATATCTTGGCATTTTTTATTTTATATTTATTAATTAATTATTATTTATTTGTTTTTCAATTAAATTTTTTGACATAAATTATTTATTTTATTTTATCTGTAAAAAAAAAATATTTATTTAATTAAGAATAATTGTTCGTATATATAGAAGATATTCTTCTTTTTTTGATCTTAAATGGACAATTTTAACAAGAATGAGAATAATAATAAGAATTAATTTGCATTCGTTTCATTTTTGGAAAAAATCAAACTGATTGGACAAACTTTATTTTTAAAAACATAATATAAATGATAACCATAAATGGTTTTAAATCCGACACTTAATTTTTTTTTTTTTTTTTTTTGATCTTTTAATCTATATAAAAAAGCCCCGATTTTTATTCTGACAAAAATTAACAAAAAAAGATATGCCAACTCAAAAAGGTTTTATACCTTTTAATTAGTTTTTATACCTTTTAATTAGTTTTATACCTTTTAATTAGTTCTATACCTTTTAATTAGTTAATAATTAGTTTTATAAGAATATATATTGTAATAATAATTTTTCCTTTTTTTTTTTTAATCATCATTAGATGTCTACATTGCTGCTTACGCAAGAACACCTACTGGTGGATTTAATGGTTCATTAGCTTCATTTAGTGCCACGAAACTAGGATCTATTGCAATTGAAGGTAAATGAAATATACAGTAATTATCTCAATAATTTGTTTAAAAAGAAAGAAAATTAATTTATATCTTTGTTATAGCTGCTTTAAAAAAAGCAAATCTCGATCCTAATAAGGTAGAAGAAGTGTTTTTTGGAAATGTTCTATCGGCTAATCTTGGTAAATGAATTTCGGAAATTAGTTTTTTATACAGTCTACTTACTATTTAACATCTATTTAACATGATGATAATATTTATATCAATATATATATATATTTTTTAAATAAAAATTTTTAGGTCAAAATCCGGCTCGTCAAGCTGCATTAGGTGCTGGACTTCCTGACACAGTAATTGCTACTACTGTTAATAAAGTTTGTGCATCAGCTATGAAAGCTGTTATTTTAGGTGCACAAACTATTATTACTGGACACGCTGATGTACCTCTTTTATTTATTTATTTATTTATTTATTAAATCAATTTTCTTATTTCCCAAGTTTAATTATTATTATTATTATTTAATTCATTAATTTTTTAATTAATTATTTTTTCTAGATTGTAGTCGCTGGTGGATGTGAATCCATGACCAATACTCCTTATTATGTCCCTAAGGCTAGATTTGGTTCTAAATATGGTGATCAAACACTTGTGGATGGAATTGTTAAAGATGGTTTAACTGATGTATATAATAATTATCTTATGGGAATAGCTGCTGAAGAATGTGCAGTTGAACATAATATTAGTCGTGAAGAACAAGTATGAAAAATTTACTTACTTAATCATTTCAGTACTTGCAAATTTTTTTTTTTTATTATTATTATCATAAAAGAAGAAAGAAATTGTTATAATCTTTTAAAATTATTTCAACTCTAAAGGATGACTTTGCAATTTCTTCTTATCAACGGGCACAAGCAGCTTTTTCTGATGATTGTTATTCTGATGAAATTGTTCCTATAACTGTTTCTGGTGGTAGAGGAAAACCTGATAAAGTAATTACACAAGATGATGAAATCACTAATGTAAATATTTGATTTATTTAATTATTTTAATTTTTTTAATTTTTTTTTTTTAATTTTATTGAATTTTTAATTTCATTTTATTTTTAATTTTTTATTTTAGCTTAATGCTGAAAAATTGAGAGCTGTACGCCCAGCTTTTAAAAGCGAGAATGGAACAGTTACTGCACCTAATTCATCTCCATTAAGTGATGGTGCTGCCGCTATCGTTTTGATTAGTGGAGAAAAAGCTCATGAATTAGGGATTAAAATTATTGCCAAGATTTCTGGTTGGGCTGATGCTGCTCAGGTAAAAAATTTTATTAAAAAATAAACTGACTGATCATATTATTAATATATATATATGTGTATATATATATTGCCACTATTTTCCTCACCTCATTTATACAACTAGGTTCCAGCTAAATTTACAACAACACCTTCACTTGCCATTCCAAAAGCCCTGAAGAATGCGGGAGACATACCAATTTCAGAAGTCGATTATTTTGAAATTAATGAAGCATTTTCTGTTGTGGCAGTTGCCAACACTAAATTACTTGGATTATCAAAAGAAAAAGTAAATGTATTTGGAGGAGCGGTAGCAATGGGGCATCCATTAGGATGTTCAGGTGCAAGAATTATTTGTACATTGATTAGTGTATTAAAGAAAAAGAATGGTAAAATTGGAGTTGCAGGAGTTTGCAATGGAGGTGGTGGTGCTAGTGCTATAGTTGTATCCCTTATGTAATAATTCGTAGATATTCTGATAGTTTTTATATTTACTAGTAGTACTATTAATATAAATTTTAAATTATCAAATATTTACCTAGATATAGATATATAAAATATTTTCTAAGCTATTTAATAATAATTCAACAAATCAGAATTTTTTAATATAAAATTTTTGTATCAATATGTTAAAATATTTATTGCTGCTTAATAATACAAGCAACATACATAAATAATAAAGTGTGTAAATTATCTTCATGATTTTTTAAACCCAAAATAAATTTAATATTCATTAAATTATCAAAAATGGTTTTTCCATCATAGATATTGAAAGTTGTAATAAACCTTCAGACAGAACTTTTAGAACATTAATATTATTAAAATATGATACAAATAATTTCTCATTAATTCATGTGAAGTTATTTATATATCTGTAGTAGTTTAGCACAATTAGATTAATAAATAAAGATTCCTACATTAAACACAATAAAATAAAATAATTAATTTAATTAATTTTCTTTTACAAAAAAAAAAATTCTATCTGACAAATCAAATATAAATCTTCTGATACATTTATAAATATCACCAAAAAGAATTTACATATTTATATTAAAATTCATTATAAATTACAATATGAAATTGACCTTCCACCTGGTTTATAATTTTGTAGACATTCAATGATTTATCTTCTTTATTATAAAGATTAGATTGCTTTAAATAATAATCTTTCAAAAGAAAGATATTATAAAAATTATTATTTTTTTTTATTTAAATTAAATATCATGCGCACAGATCAAATCTCTTGTTTATATATATAAAAAAAAAAACGAATAAATGGCTTTTTAAAGATGGCACTAATAAGTCATCACTAACTAAACAAATATTTCTGAGAATATATTAACATCTTATTCACATCCAATAACAATTTTGTTGAAACTGCTGACCTCATGGTCATGGCTCTCATACCAATAACCGACCTCGCGACTATCGACACATTTTCACACAGCATCCATCACCAATGGTAAAATCTAACCAGGCATATAAGTTCCTGATTCAGTGTAAAGCGTATAAAAACCTTGATAGTTGACATCTGAATAAGCTTCAAAAGAAAATGCTGAGGCAAGGCAATAAAAGAATAACACAATAATAACTTAAATTCAGATTTGTAATTATTTTGTGAAATCTATAATGAAATTTCTTAACAAAAAAGACAATAAAATACAAGGTAATTTATTTATGTGATACCTTCACACATGATAGAAATTTACAAAGACGATGGGGCGATGATAGAAATTTAGCTTCAATTTTGAGATCACGATCGATCAAAAGGCATCGTTTTAAATGATTTTGGTCTTTTTGTCTTGTTTTAATAAACCATTATCGTACTGATAATTAAAACAGATTTCTATAAATGAAGTTTTTTTCTTTTCTTTCAAATATATATATAGTACCGAGTATTTTATTTTTTTTTTTTTTGATCAAATATTAGTGAATTATTACATTTACCTCAAACTGCTTCTTTCAATTAAACTAAGTATAATCATTCATAATCTAATGTTAATGCTTATTCTCATCATTGCAATCTTCGGAAATTTACTCTTGCTACGGCACCCTTGAAACAGAGAAGAGTCGAAAAAAGTTATCCCGGCATATTTCTCATCTTTAATAAAAAGCGAAATAGATCCAACTTACAATCATAGTTGTAAACTAGGTGAAGTTTGTTGCAAAGCCTTATGCTGTTCACAGGATTAGAAATGTTTCTCTAACGGCGTATGTTGTCCGCCAGGTTACAATTGTTCACACGGTATAAATTATTGTAAGGAGGGAAATATTTGCGATTAGAAGCAACATCGACATAATCGACGACATCGATATCATTGAAAATGAGTCCTTTTCAAAAATTACTTGATAAAAGCAAGACTTCTGGTTAACGAAAAAACGAAACAAAATGCCGAAGATAATACCCCTGCGTAGTTATTTCGTAAAGAACATGGACTTATTTTTTTCATTATTTCATATTCTTATTTATGTTTTAGTCTCGCTATTTTATTATATCTTTTACTCTATCTAAATATTAAATATAATTTATATTATCTTCTCGAGTTGATTTATTTTGTAAGATGAACTTATTATCAGAATCAATTAGAAAGTCAAATATATGGATACTATAAGTAATAAATTGAATGAAATAAATATAAACTCATATGAACACGCGATCCATACATTCATAAATTAATAACAATATTATGACTAGTGAACTAGATTTCATTTCATCAGAAATATCACGTAATCGAAACATTTGCATCGTGACATACTTCTCTATCTACTTGTTTGATTTTATTGATAGCATAATATTATTTATCTTGCAAGAGATAATATACTTTGACTTTATTGTTCATAATCACATTCCAACACCATCACTTTTAATACACTATTGGAAAATGCCATTGTTTATAGGTTCAAATCTTTCATATGGGCGAATATGTGCGGCAAAAATCTAAAAAAGGAAACTGATCTACAATTTTTATAAGTGAAAATTTCTTTATTTGGATTTTTGCTGCCGCACCATATGTTGAAAAAAACCACTGATTATAAACTCTCAAAATAGAACACATTCCTATTATACATCAACGCACTACGTCTTAATACAATATCTTTTAGAAATATAGAATTTAATTGATTAGAACACTTAAGGACATTTGGAAAAATGTTTTACTTGATGCCATATCAAAGATTGGGCCATTATTTAAATCTCCAGTATAATTGAAAACAAAAAAAAAATAAATCATTTCGAAGATATTATTATCTATTATCTCTGAATCAAAGATATCAAAAGATATAATAAATTAATTTTACTAACCTCTCGAGTCACAACCATGGATTTAATCGAAAATAGAGCGGAAAAAATATTAACCAAATTTTATTGGTCAAAATTATCTATGAAACAACTGATCTCACATATCAACCAAATCGTATCGCTGAGAATGAGTTTATTTCAAAGAAAATTGAGATTTATGATTAGGAAAGGAAGATTTAGATTATTTATATAGACCAATGTTTACGGATTTTGGAATCAGAAAATAATATTGAATCACTTTTACTGCTGATTCATAGAAGAAGCTTTGCTTAAACTATTAAAGAATTAATGAGAAGAATTTGAAACCAACATTTTTGAATACTTTAATTCTTAATCATTTCATTTTACTATGGGTTATGATATAGATACAGTGTTTTTGTTACAAGCATATTCAAATTTAAGTTAAATGGAAAAGCAATTGATTTAGTAATAACATGTTATAGAAAAAGAATGATAATATTTGATATAAAATTATCGTCTAGTTAACAGGAAGGTTTATTGTATTGATAAATAAATTTGAATTTATATAATTCATATGAATTAACATCAATTTTATACAGTATTTATTTTAATTATATATTTTCTTTAACAGTTAATATTGATGATGACAATAAATAATCAACCCAATTCGTCATTTAGTTTTATTTTTATACTTTTTTAATTAATTTATTTATTTATTTTTTAACATAATTTATAGAAAGAATAATATCAAAATACAAGAAGATTTAATTTAATTTTTAGTATGATGTTGAGTCATTTAATCATATAGAGAATCTTATTTAATATTTTCTATTTTCCCATTTTTTTATTTGTGAATTTATAGAATTTATAATAATAACAATGATAATAAAAATTTGAAGGTATTAAATTAAAATAGTATCAATATATCGATATATAAGCTTATTTGGCATAATCATAAGCATTAACTTGATAAGTATATATTAGCATATTTTATTGAAGATATAGAATAACAACAATAATAAATGATAATTGTAATAATGACAACAACAAAAATAATAACTATTTGGCTAATTATTATTCTGCGATATGATTGATGAAACGAAAATGATAATATCAAAGACAATCAAAAGTAATCGGATGTAAAGATATCTCTTGATATAATAATTCTGGAACTTGATCTGATAAAAGAAATACATACATTAATTAAATAAAATAAATTAATTAATTAAAATAAAATTAATTAAAATAAAAAAATAAATAATAAAACTTACTTTCTAGATGTGAGGATTTTTCTTGGTCTGATAATAAAGGCAAAGTTTCTAGTTCAGGTGTAACTAATTCAGATGTAAGTGTAGACGTAATCGGATGTAAAGATTTCTCTTGACATAATAATTCTGGAACTTGATCTGATGAAAGAATTATTATGGAGCAATTTATACTATTTTCCGGATTGATATATTAATTTTATGCGTCTCCTATTCTGTAAATCATTTATTGTTTCTTTTTTTATAAATCGTTTATTAAAGTTAACAGGTACTAATAGTATTATGTCAGCCACATAAGTGTCCTGCTCCGCAGAAATGAATCGATTTTTTATCAGTTATCTTCCCGATACTTAAATTTTAATAATATCCTGCATTATCGTCATCATCAGAAACACTACACTCATATCATATTAGTTCCGCTAAAACTTTAAGGATTTGACATTGAATATCACCATTGTTCATCATGTAAGATTCGTAATGATGTTTTTCAATTTAGAATGAATAGCTTTCCAATTTTGGAAAGAATAAGATCTAACATTCAATTACAAGACAAAACAAAAGTTGCAAGATAATGTCTTTTGGTCTAGTTATTATACTTGTTAAAAATGGATTATTATATCTGCAAGCCCATTGACAAGGGCGTTTCAAACCTGCTGAGCCTTCGTCACAAATTATATTTTTTTTTCTGCGTAATGTTTTAGGAAAGAATGAAGAAAAACGTATAAATTATCTACTCGTTCTAATTTTATTGAGACTACGAAAAATGTCCAATGTAAGTGTAAATAAGAACAAGGATGTTTTTAAATCCCATTAACAAGGAAATGATTAAAGTATAATATTATATTATATTTAGGCACCGGAAAAATGTATTCTTGCAATTGGAAAAACGGGCAATGGAAAAAGCTTTACTGGAAACATTTTTGGTGCGAAAACAGAAGTCAGTGATTCAACCAAATCCGTAACGAATGAAGTAGCCGTTCATGATTGCGGAAATAACTGTAGATATGTCGATACACCTGGTTTTGATGATTCAAATGAGGGGAAAGATGATGCCGAAACCGCTCGCGTAATTCTTCGTACAATGCAGAATAAAGGAATTACAAATTTGACCACAATCTTGTGGTTTGTAGTACCTGACATCAGAGCATTAGGTTCGTTCCACCGTCAAGCAAGGTTTATAGATACCTTGGCCCAATACTATGATGGAAATGTGTGGAATAATGTCATTATCGTGCACAAAGGCCAAAGTATTCTAAAAGGACCATATGACGCAGCTAAAGAAATAGCTCAAAAGTGTTATAAATTAAAACATGGCAAATTTCCCGACAATGACGACGATCTGCTTAAAAAAACCTCTAATTTTGCAATTCTCTTATTCGAAAGTGAAGAAGTATCAAATCTTATTCGCATGGGGAATTTCACAAGTGACGAGTTAAACAGTAATGGTATTTTTAAAGAATCTGAACCAGAGCGAATCCTTGCAGTGTACGAGTCACTAATGAAGGAACATCTCGAGCATCCAATCCCTCTCGAATTTAAAAATTTCAAGTGCGAGAAGTGTCCCGAATATACTGATCCAAGATTGGCTGTTGCGGAATGTCATTTGGACGGAGAATTGATTCACAACAATAACAAAGTAATGATTCATTTAGGTAATAAGGAAATGAGACATCCGAAAGGTACCCACTGGTGCCATACCGAAGGAAAAGAAAAATATCATCCTGATGGAGTTTCAAAGTATCATGCTAATTCCATACAAGTGTGGAGTCATAAGAATTCCGGAAGTTCTAAAATTCACACTGGCTCGCTTCGTAGTGGTGAGGAGTATGAAACAAGAGACCATGGTGCCGGTGCGAATGCTCTCCGAATATTTACCTTTGGTATTGTCGATCTTCATGACACAAAACGTAATCCTTCTTATTATAGTTGTTGTGGTGGTAGTAAAGACTCATCAGGATGTACTACCAAGTCCTCGTGTTGCGACAGGAATCCAGGATGCGAGTTAATTTATACATGCTGCCAACGTTCAGGCGAAGGTTGCATTAATGGACATCGATGTTGCAATAAACCAGATAAAAGTATTGGATGCAAAGAACGTTATAAATGTTGTCAAGCTCTCGAACGTTGTACAAATCTTTATGAGTGTTGCAATAAGAAGGTCGGGGAGAATGGTTGCGAAGAATTTTACACATGTTGTAATAGAGCGGTTAAGGAATCACAAGGATGTTATCCGGTTTGTGAAGACTGCCATAAAGAACACAGTTCAAAAGGATGTAAAGAGGTGTGCAAGAAGTGTAAAATGACTCGATCTGAAAATTATGGGTGCTCAAAAGTACGTCACAATTTCCCTGGTGCGTCGCAAAATTATTCTTGGATTTTAGATGATAACAGAGGAGTTTAGTAATTCTTTGGTCCATAATGTATTATGAAATTCCTCTTATTTTAACCGTCTTAATATATTCTTTAGTAAATTTACCACATCAGCTTTTATTTTTTAATACGAGATATGTACATGGATCAAGTCAATAATATAATTATACATATCAATAAAGTTGTGATTTACACTTAAATGTAAAATATTATGCGAAACATTCTAGGCACAAAATATCTGCGCCATATATACGTTGTGAAATTAATTTTTTTATGAATAAAGTATCTTTATTTTTATCACATTAATAAAGTTTTATTTTTTTCGAACATAACTTCTAGTACAGTAAATTTTAATGGATGACTTTTACTCTGTATACTTTTGTAGCCATTAACTGGCAAATGTGATTTATTTTCTGCGAGAAGTGGAATTTCAAGCCTGGCTAAAAATTTGTGCAAATTTTAAATTTTACTTGTGATAATGCGAAAAATACATATTAATTTATGTGCTTATTTTCCTGTGGAAATTTAGAGTGGCATGCCCATTACTCCGACTCCGTAATACAGATTATGCAAAACATTTTATAAGTTCTTTATAAGTTTTCTCCCCGCTGCTTAATATCCAGATGAGTACATTTAGCTTATATCATATCAGAAAAATGATTATTTCAGAATGCACACATATTAAATGCCAATTTATAATTAGTTATATAAATTATTTGATTATAGATTGAAAATGTTAAATGCTTGATTAACGAAACACTTAATTTATTGTATTAATAAAATAGATGAATACTTCAACCGAAATGAACCTGAAAACTGGAGTATCCTCGGCTTCTTAAACGAAAGTGAACTAGAACCGTTAAGCTCAAAAGTAGATTATTACTTAAAATCCCTCAAAACAATCATTGATTCTGATTAAGGCAGTGACGAGAAAACGCGCAGAAGATATAAAAAGGCATATAAAATAAAATCATTTTTTTATTTTTAAGATAAGTGGCGTGACAGGAGGCCTCTTCGGAAGCCTGACATTCAAAGCTCTTTGCCAAGCCACAGAACTGATGCTGGCGCATAGGTTATCCACTATGCCAAAAGCTCCTCGCTGATCCAGCACTGGAACCACTGGGGCTCAGGTGTCCTTTTCGGCTGCGATGTGTTCCAGTGGGATGAAAATCAATTTTGAATGGAAGAATACTAATTTAAAGTCTTCATTCTAGCATTTCCAAACTGATCGAATCAAAGCAAAAGAATGGGAAAATAAACGCTCACATAGACAAATAAACATCCATAAGTAAATCAACGGAAATGGATTGCATTATGATTTTATTTTTAATGAAAATTTTATTTTTAGGATGATGGTAAAGTTCTAAAACGATTGAAAACCATCGATAGATCAGAAAACATAAATCAGTCTTTTCAGCTTCAAGCTCAGAAATTCGTTGTCTCAATGAATCAATCTCGGATTGCATGTTTTAGTAATATATTGTATATATCTTATTATTTATTTAAAATGTGTAACTAAGCAAAAATTTTTCAACAACAAATCGTCAAAAAAATCAAACAAATAAAATCGCAAATTTGCATTAGCAATATATAGTAATCATGATTGAATTATAATAATAAATTATCCTTGGTTAAACTTGAATCGAATCGGTTTTATGTTAATAGTTCCACATACTCGGAAACGTAGGCATTTGATTTTTTAACCAATTAGAAAAATGATCTGGAAGACTTTATTTCTTCAATGCTTACGCATCTATAATACACTCAAACCAAATCTTTATTTATTAACTTCTATGATATTATGTGACACATTGATAATGACCTTTCTACTTAATATCATTAAGAACTGGGCCTTCATCAGGTTCTTGGTAATCTGAAAAAGAATAATATATCTTAATCAGTGATGTTATGTTAAATATAATATTTAAACGAATTTTGTCACTGACCTTTTGTGTTCGAAACCCTTGGTTTTTGGAAGGATCTGTACTCCTGTTGTTTAGCAGGCATTGCTATTTTTCCGGGTGCAAATTTCTCTCTTTCAGCCCGGTTCTTCATTTGCTTAAATCGAGAAATAGTAACTGAAAATAATTTCTGCAAGAACAAAATTGAGTAAGTGCAAAATAAGGTTATAAAGATTTTAAAGATTGTTTGAATGTTACTAACCTTTGTTTGAAGCATAATACGTGACATTTTAATGATAAACTCGAGTTCTTGATATTTTGTTGGGATGTATAGATCAGCTAAATCAACAGATACATAAAATCCACCTCCAACGTAGATGATAAGAATTGTGCGCATAAAAAAATGTGAGGATAAAAATCTGGACATCAATAGCTTTGCGCTTGCTTGAAGAACCGGTTTCGACAGTGTCCCTCCACCCTCAGTGAATATCGCTTTTATTAAATTGTGGTGAATGTCTCTCAAAGTTTTCTGCACTTTTAGAGTGTTTGAAAAAATCTTGGAAGTGTCTTCGGTCTTTGAACCGGTACAATCGCAAAGAGAAAATTCTCGACCCCAACATAATTCTTTACCTAGATCGTGCCTCTATAAATCAAATTAATAAGCATACTAATACTGATAGTTAATGATAATAACTTCTAAGAATCTGCCATACCGTGAACATCCAATCCAAGTGATAGTCTTCTACATTATCTGGTGCATCTATTGCCTCTACTAGGCGGTTTCTAGAAGCTCTTGATACAACCTCCCCACTTAATTAAACAAAATGTAAATATTATTATCAATAATAAAAAAAATTGAAAAATAACAATAAAGCTTACAAGTGACTATCCAGGATAGTATCGAAACATGAAAAAATGTGCCTTTTTATAAACACATCAATATCTCGCTCAGAATTAGGTCGCTGAGTGATCCCTTTTGCAATAATTTCACATCTGAATGAAATTATTATACAAGACTTGTTAAACACATGTTTAATAACATATAATTTGGTACTTAATCGTTAAAACTTACATAAATCGAATTAAATCAAAAATGAAAGCAACATCCGGGTTCGTATGATCGTCAACTGTCAGTCCTTATGATTATCTACTTCATTGGAATCTTTTTCATCTCCAAATAAATTGTCCAGTTCCGGTGCTTTCTGCTCTTTTTTATTTTCTAATAATTTTTGGAGTTCAAGAATTGCTCCGTACGTTTCTTTTGGCCTAACTATTTCTCCAATAGTGCGAAGTTGGTCATTGTCGAGCTGGGAACCAAAGCATTGGTTAATAAATTTAAAATAAAGAATTGAAATACTAATTCTATAATTCGTCTTTTCGAAAGATTGCAAGCATTTCTCTGCTTCGGGTTCTAAGATGGTCCAATTTTCTAAAAGGGATGAAATCTTTGCATTCAATTCTGATAATTCATCTTCTGATATAAGAGCTGTGATTTCTGGATTGGATAGATCTATAATCCTCCACCAAATTGGACTAAAAACTTATTAGAATCTGGAAGCCACCAGTAACGAAATGAATCAACGCTTACCAAACACTTACTTTAAAGATAATTCATATTGAGTCTTTTTATTATTACAATTAAAAGCATTGTAAATTAATGAATCACGCTCATGTGCTATTTTATCTAGCCAACTTGGTTTCGGTGTATCAAATTCCCATTCAACAAAGGGTTCTTCATCATCTAAAATCTATGTATGCATTCACAAAATTCTTATATGAGAAAGCTTTTTTTTTTTTTTATTTTGCGAAAATTAATGTGAATACAAAGTAGCTCGAACAGATCTGAAAGTTCTTCATCTTTACGTTGACGTTTGTATGAATGGTCATCTTCCGCATCAAGTGGTTTAGTAATTTTTTCACGCTCCTTTCCCTTTTCTGAATTAGATGTTTCTCGTAATTGATCAATAAGTTTTTGATTTTCTTGCTGATCCTAAAAAATTTTTGGTAAATATATATCTATTGTAAATATGGGTTTCAAATTTCATAAATCTTACCTTTAAAACTGTAGCTGTATAAGTCGATATTACATTTATTCGTGCCTCCTCATGGTATTCAAGATCCTTAATAAATTTCTTCGCATCAGCAGTTGAGAAAACTGAGTCGAAATTAGATATAATCTTCATCACCTTGTTTTTGGCATTTACGTGAATGTTACATTTGTCTTTATAGCTGCATAATATTGCGTATTGATCTTCCTTAAAACCATTGATCGTAGCGACAGATAATTTCGAGTTCAATCTTGAAAATTCTAGGATTCCAAGGATTGACCAATCCTTGTTTTTCTTTTTATCGAGATATTCTGTTATGGTGAAGTCAAACATCTAAAAATAATTAATGTAATTATTAGTTATTTATCATTTTAATAAAGAAATATGGTAATGTTTACAGTCAACTGTATACTGGAAAACAGCATACTGGGACTAAGGCCTTAAACACGTATGCTTAAGGACAACCCAACAGACTGCCTCCAAACATCTGAACGCAGGACGGGATGGCCTAATGACAGTAGGTATAGTAAACGCATCTTGGAAAACAGCATACTGGGACTAAGGCCTTAAACACGTATGCTCAAAGACAGCACAACAGACTGCCTCCAAACATCTGAACGCAGGACGGGATGGCCTAACGACAGTAGGGATACGCGTGATTGTAAACTTACCAGAGTTCAAAATATAGAAAAGATTAACTTATTTTTTTATGTTGTATTCGAAATACGCGTTCAGAGTATACTTGCACGCAAAATTATTTTGGGGCCCCGAAATTGCAATTTCGGGGAAAAAAGTCAAAATAGTTTTTCATAGAAGACGAAATTATTTTACTTAAAACCTGAAATTTTTTGAC
>CAJVPK010000718.1:0-23208 GCA_910592015.1 Diversispora eburnea | reverse complement strand
GTAACTGTTTACAAGTTGCTAGTTGTAAATTGCCTTTTGGAAAATAAAATTAGCCCAAAAGGTCGACTAGTAACAGCGTATATTAATGGATCAATGAAAAAAATCTACAACAACAAAACTCTAATGAAGTAACAAATACAGATAAAATATGGAATAGTCTTAATAAACCAAGTTACAAATGAAATAATCAAAGAATTAAATAAGAAAACAACAGGTCTATCATTATTAACAAGAGCAGAATTAATAGCAATCACATTAACTATAGTAATAATTTCAAATAACTCAAATATAGAAATCTTCACAAACTCAAAAAGTACAATAGATTCAATAACTAATTTTATTCATCTCAAATAAAGAAAATACTGAAAAATTTATAAAAACCCAAATCTACTACTAATAATAAAAGATACAATAATAAAGAAAACATTAACCTAAAATTAATCAAAATAAAAGTGTATACAGGAATACTTCTAATTGATAAAGCAGATGAACTAGTACAAAAAGAAACAATAAATAAAACAATTGTAAACTTTAACTATAAACATAAATTCGTAGAAAACTATCAACTAAAAAAAGGAAACAAATTTCTAGATGATCCAATACAAGAATTAACCAAAGATATAACTAATATTCAAAATCTAATTAACTAGAAAATACAATTTAGATTTATTTAATCTTTCAATAGAAACATAAAAAAAATAATATATTGGAATGTAACAAAACCACTCAAAATTAATAAACAGAAAAACATTAAACATGGACCAAAGTCTAAGAACATTCAGAATAAAAATAATATATGATGAACTATCAACATACTCAAGACTAAATAATCTCAAAGAAGAAATATATCAAAATTCAAATTGTTCAAGATGTAAAATACAAATAGAATTAACACTTTATGTTTTTACATGTCAAGTTAATAAAGAAAACTTCAAACAGATATGAATTAATACAATTAGAGACCATCTAAAAAAACTTAATATTAATCATAATAAAGTTAGAAAATTTATAAGGGAAAAAATAATAACAAACAGATTATACTCCTTTGATCCAAACAGAATAAATACATGGAAAATGGCAAGAGATTCAAAATTCAGCTTTAGCAATATAATAAGAGGACTTATATCTAAACAACTAATTGACCAAATAGCAGCAGTAACAGAATCAGATAGGAAAACAGCTAAAGAAAAAGTCCTCAAAATGTACCAGACCACAACAAAGAAACTTCATGAAATATGGTTAGAAAGAAATAACCAAATTCAAAAAACAAATGAGCAGAAAGAAATAAAAAGGAAACTTAAGAAATTCCCAAATGTAAAAACAAAAAATAAGGAAAAAAATAAAGAAACCTATAAAAAACAAAAAAATCAAATAGAAAAATCCAGAGGCCATATTCTAAATATAGCAATAGATTACTTATTACAGATAGATACCTCAATTTACAAGTTTATTTTCAATTTATTAAGTGGGGCTGTAGTGGTTGAAACTTACTAATTGTAAAATCTAATTTTACACAGTGATAGGTTAAGTGGTAACATTAGATTAGCTAATACAATTTCACCGTATTTTTTTGTATGAGATTGTGCCGGTCTGCTAAAATAAATAAATAAATAAATAAATTTAGTCATCCCTAAGTAAAGTTTTGATTTTAATTAGAAAACGTTAAAAATAGTATTAGGTACAGTTGTAGCCCTTGTTTTGGACTACAAGTCTGTATAAGATAGTCAGTACTTTCAATGAATGGTTATTGAAATCGAGGGACATTACGATTAATAATTCAATTAGATATTTTTGATTAGTTTCATTTAAAATAAAATTTCTGTACAAGCAAGCGTTCAATTTTTAATAACTAAGATATCATATGATAGCCTAAGACCAGGGGATTTTTTTTAAAAAAAGTTTATACAATTTAAGTCATTCATTGTGTCACAATTTGTTCTTAAATTTTATTAAAAAATTTGTTAAAAAACAGCTGCCTGGACACTTTTGGCAGGCTGGTGTAGATGATGTGAAATTAGACCGAAATATTTTCAGCAAATACAAAAATGTTGATGTAACAATAGATAATATTAATAGTAAAAAATTTCAGAGTCACCTAACGAAGGTTGGAAACAATCTATTACCATTATCAAGATCATTACAAAATTATAGTTGAATCGATTGAATATTCAAAAAATAACTATCTGAAAAAATCTTTTTTTTTTTTTATTTCATTCTTTATAAAAAAAAAATCATATAAAACTGGTCGTCAATAGACGTGTGTAAACAAGTGTGACAATAGCGATGAAGTTGCAGAATGAACCTCTCCTAGTTTATTAACAATACTGTTGAACTAAAGCTTTCTTCTATTTTATTATGAGTAGGATGAATTGGCAAATAGTTTTCACCAGAGTATTGAAACACTTGGTCAGCCTTTACATTTTTCAAAATCTATGATTGAGGAAAAGCTTGATCCTGCAGTGGCAAAAGGGAATTATTTTCGGATTCAGAGTTGGTATCAGAGGTGAACAATTGATTTCAGAATATGTACACTTATATGAAAAGAATAATTCGATGGGTCTGACTGTATTCCGTAATACGTACAGTAATGCCGTAATTATGTGTTAAGATTTGTAACCGCAGTCTTATAGCATTGTTATTATCAATCACAAATCATGTTGATCCGGCAGATCTAGTAGCCAATTAGATGAAATTCCGTTGTGCTCGTCGTGTGCTATCATTCTACAGTTATAGTTATCCGAAAAATCCAAATAATGTCTTTCGATCCGGATCGTTATATGATAGGACCCCAAGGTGCACGTCGCCTTGGTTTAGTTCTCGGTGATAGTGATCCTATTACAGGGATTTCAGCGATCCAAGAACAGTACAAAGTCAACATCGCAAATATTGAGGTAAAAATCGCGTCTTCTAACATCTCTAAGCACTTAACGAAATCAAAAGTCAACTATTATAACTTAATATATGACAAATTCTAGAATGTTTATCCACTACTTGAATATAGTGGTATGTCGAGATATAGTATTCATGCGGGAATTTTAGAAGAATTAAAAGATAAATTCATAAAAGCGATCGAACAAGAGAACTGGGATCAAGAAAAGTATGGAAATTTGGATATAAGAGATTATTAATTTTTTGAATAATAAGTCTTCTTTTTTTTTTTTTTTTTATGTATATATATTTAATTATTTTTTTTTCTTCTTTTTTTCTAGATTTAATCGTTTTTTGTCAAAGACATTAAACTTGATTTTTCTTAAAGAATTACGACCAGTAATTTTAGCACTTCTTAAGAAATATCCCGATCGTATAACATCAGATATTTATACTCTCTTAGCACAGGAGCCATCTATTGACAAGGTAATTATCTTTCTTAAGATTCAAATTTTTTAATGTACATTCATTTAAAACAATTAAAAACAATTAAAAAATAGGAAGCACCAATTGAGATAAAGAGAGGTTTATTAATTCGGAATAAAGCAAAATTCAAACATGTTGCTCAAAGGGAATTATTAAATTATGTACAAAATTTGGGATTATGTATGATGTCAAAAGAAATGAGAGGAATAAATGTTAACGAAATTTTGGATAAACGGTGAGAATTTATCATTTAGGTTATTTAGGTTTGCATAATAGGAATATTTTTATTAAAAAAAGAAAAAAATTATGAAATTCTTTTTTTTTTTTTTTATTCTTTTTTATTACAGAATAAATGATAATGGATTACAACAGACTATTATATTAGTTCACGAAAGTGTGGATCTTTTCGAAGATTTTCTACAATTCGTTAGAGAATGGTTTAAGGATTTTGGTCTCTCAAAAATATGTTCTTATCGTTTTGATTTCTTCATGGGAATGCAGAAAGCTGGAAGAATTCATGTAAGTCTTGATCATAGAAAATTTAATTTAAATAATTTAAATTTTATTATTTAAAAAATTATTTATAATAGATGTGTAAAAAAGACCTTTCCTACAATGTAATTTGGTATGTCAATGGAGGAATTAGAAAGGGTATAGATTTACAATGTATGAGTCAAATAAGTGTTCTTTGTTCTAAATTTAAGAAAAATTCTTCTAGAGAATTAGGGTAAGTTTGTTAATTCAAAGGTCTTTTATTATAAATGAATAGAATAAAAAAATATTAAAATTTATTAATTTCATTTTTTTTTTTTAGTGACATCGCAATGATTTTTTTAGATCCAATCGTATATAATGTTTTTTCAGCAAAAATAGTAGAAGTTTTAAAAAGATACCTTGATGATGTTGTCAGGAAAAATTCTGATAAAAATTCAGAAGTCAAACATCCCACAAAATATATTCATAACGTTGTGACCTCAATAACGGTATACTTTATATTTTTTATTTTATTATTATTATTTTTTTTTTTGTCGCGAATAATTTTTTTTTTTTTTGTATAATCTTTGTTTTTGAAAATTTTACTTAAAATTTTTTATATTTCATTTATTAGAAAGATAAAGAATCAACCCTCAAATGGTTAACTACTATGGTTAATCTTGGAAGTAATGCTCATAGAATGGTGATCACTAAAAATTTCACCATGCCTCAAGTGGAAGAAGATATTTACACAAAATTCTATAAACAATTACTCTTTTTGATGTTTGATGATAAAATTCGATATCAAAATACAGCGAATATGCTCAAATTGAACGAAACCGCTGAAGATGAAGATGAAGTGCTACCTCAGAATAATCCAATGTATCAATTTGGAGATAACGAATTGCGTATATTGAAACGTAGTGATGTAACCAGAAAAGTAAATATATCCTTCTTTATTTTGTGATTTGATTGATTGATTGAATTTGATTCTCTTTTCTTTTTTTTTTTTTTTTTTTTTAAAAAAAAAAATTTAAATTTAATTAAATTTGAAATTTATTTTAATTATATTATTTAGGTATTTTGTCATTATATGCTTGACCGTTGTGAAAAAGGGGACGTTATATCTTTACGACGAGCTTTAGATTACTTTAGACTTACCTTACCAGTGGAATATAGTCCAAATTCTTCTCATGTTGAAGTATATGAAAGTGCTTGGCAAACCCTTATTACATTAATTATTAAACATCATCGTGTTCGTACACTTTCTTCTATCAAATGGAGTGGAGTAATAAAAGCTTTAGTCAATACACCATGGAGATCAAGTATGCATGAATTGACAGTTAAGTTATTACAAGAATATTATTCAGAAGATGTCAGCGCAGCTATAGCAAAAATTGGTTGTATGGAAAAATATAAATTAGTAAGGGAATGGGCTGAATCACTTGCTAGTTCATATGCATCAACTGGTCTTAAGGTAAATATTTACCTTTCTTTTATTTCCATTTTTTTTTTCTTTGCATAAAGAATATAAAAAAAATAATATTCTTTGTATATTTATTACTTTTATATTCTATTTTACCTTTTCATAATTTAAAGGCGCCTCTTCCACCAAAACTTTATCTTCTTTATCATGACCTTTGGGTTAAATCAAATACTTTCATGGGTGGAGTGTTCAAAATTACACAAACAGCATGTCCTTCATTATATGAATTCGAAATACTATAATTTTTTTTTTTTATGCAATTTTTTATACAGGTAATGTCTTAAAATATCTTTATACAAAAATAATAAATTAAAAAAAATTATTATTATTATTAAGCAAAATGTAATTTTATCATCATCATTAAGTAGGATAAATCAAGAAAAATTCATTTTTCCTTTTTCTTTGTTATTTTAAAAATTTCAATAAAAACCATAAAAAAAAAACATTGAGCCAAACATTTTCAAAAACTGAATGTTACTAATTGATCAAATGACTGTGTCATGTTGTACACAAACTCGATATCAAAGAATTGCTTTCATTATGCATGTTTTTCATGTTCAAACTTTCATTAAATACCCTTCAAATAATTTTATAGTATCCTTATAATTTTATTTAAGAGAAGGGTTTATCTTATTATTTATACATATTTCTAAAGAAAATTCACTCAACAATGAACAGTTGGGAAAGTCTGTATCACGCCGCAACAAACGATTACAATACCGGAAACTTTAAGGTTTGACCACTCTTTCTCGCTTTAAACTATAAAAGTGATCGTCTAAACACTTCTCTTATACGTTTAGGAATCGTATATTAATTATTGCAAAGCAGCAAACGCGTTACTTTTTAAACTCAGTAATGAAGTTGCTTTCGTTAGAAAAGGTAATGCTTATTTTTAATAACGTGATGAACCAGTTTTTTTCCTAAAAATAATAAAAAAATAATAAATTTTATAATAATTTTTATTTAACATCCTTAATTTCTTAGACGCTGTAAAATCCAAACCGACCAACAGTGCTCGTCTATTTCATCAACTCAAATCTTGCGTAGCAAGTCTCGAGGACATCCTTCATAATCAGTTGACAAATGGACACTTTCCTTCACCTCAACCCTCGTATATCTCCGATGTCGCTACTTCAATCTTCACAAATAGTAATCCACAACCTCTACATTTACCTTTAGTCCCATTTTCTCCTCTTACTAGGCAAGCTATACATTATGCTCATGAACTTGCCACCGCATCTCAAAAAGTTTCTGCCGCAACACAAAAGAGTAATAATACTAAGGACCTTAGTCCTTCAGTTATCAAACTAACTGAAGAAGTTCGTGCACAAAGAACTAAACTTGATCAAGTTAATAATCATATTCAATCTGTTGCCGAAAACACATTACTTTATTGGGAAGCCATTAAAGTGGCACAACAATTGACTATAATTGAAAGTCAATTATATAGTAAAGTGGATTTTCGAAAAGATTTGACTTCTAAAGATAAAAAAAACAATCGAGCTCAGGCATGTATGGATTTTCATCGATATTTAACAAATAGTTTCACTCATCAACTTATTATTTATGCTGATAATTCCGCTAATTCATCAAGAAATCCTCGAGAAAATATTATTGCATTCGCTATTAAAATAGCATTTTACCTATTTAATGTTCATCGTAATTTTAATAGTTTCGCTGCTGTAATTAAAGCTCTTACTTCACCTGAAGTATATAGAATAAAACGATTATGGAATAATGTATCTTCTCGTCAAAATCAAATTTTAAAAGAATTATCAGTATATATTAAAAAGGAAGATAATGAATATAAAGCATATAAAGAAATTGTTTCTCAAAAAGTGGAAGAATTTCGTGATGCCAGTAAAGGGATGATCATTATTCCATGGATGCAACCTCATTATGAAGAAATTAAAAAAATTACACAATCATATACTAGTGGGAAATCTGGTGATTCTTCTAATGTCATTCTTTCAGCACCAGGTGCACGTAAATTAGATTCCATATTTTCTTTCTTAGAACAATGTCAAAAAAATCAAATGCCCCGTGATGATGACGAAATTAGCACTTCACGAAAAACCGCATCGACATCACGTGTTAGAGAACAAATTACTTTGGATGGAAACACTATACCATTACCTTTAGATCTTTCATGTCAAGGTTTTGGTGATTTAGGAATACACCATTGGCTTGTGTCTCGTGTTTACTTAACAAAACAACAATTAATTGATGAAAGTATTGAAATTGAACCACTTGGAGAGAACGAACAACTTCCTTGTATTGAAAACGATTTTGAAGAAGAGGATGAAATTGAAGGTGAAGATGATCGAACTAGTTTAGGTGATGTGGGAAGTGATGATGGTGGTGATAATATAGAAACAACAACAAATGTTTCAACCAAAAATATTATAGTCACAGAATTTAATGTTCAATCGAAATTATCAGAAAATTCTGGAATGGATAAGATAACAGCTTCACCAAAAGGACCTATTAATA
The DNA here is from genome assembly GCA_910592015.1 of Diversispora eburnea. Taxonomy (NCBI): domain Eukaryota; kingdom Fungi; phylum Glomeromycota; class Glomeromycetes; order Diversisporales; family Diversisporaceae; genus Diversispora; species Diversispora eburnea. Next base: position 15,401 of record CAJVPK010000718.1, on the reverse strand, counting down.
TAAAATCAGGACAAATTGAATCTTCACCAAAAACTAGAATTAATGAAATTAGTACTTTACATGCTTCATTAATGGAAGAAACATCAAAATCCGTTGAAATGTTTGAAGAGAATACAACTCAAATAGATTTTTCAAAATCTGATTCAACACCTAGATCTGCTGCCATTGCTATTCCACAATCTTCAAAATCCAATCAACCTATTTCATCACCTCAATCAAATTCAGTAAAAAATCTTAATCCAAATGCACCCGCTTTTGTACCTCGTTCACAAAGTTTCTCTACTCCATCTATCCTCGTTCTCTCAGGTGGAGGAGATGGAATTAAAGAATCGTCAACAAAAGAATTTGGGGAAATTGGTAAACTTATCATCGGAAATAATAATAATGATAATAAATCTCCCGATGAGGATGAAGGGGAATTTATTTATCCAAGTGAAGAAAACATAAATAAATCAGAAGAGGATGAAGATGAATCAGAATTTATATACGAGGGAGCCTCTACATCTAATGATCAAAAAGGAAATGAAGAAGAAGAATCAGTTTTTCATTATGAAAAGGGTGAAAATGAAGAAAATGAAGGAAATGAAGGAAATGAGGAAACTGAAGGAACTGAGGGAAATGAAGGAGAAAGATTTGTCTATAAAGCATCAGTTACAACAGCAGCAGTAGAAGAAGAAGGAGAAGAAGAAGAAGACAATAAAGATGATACAAGTGAATTTAAATACTACCCATCTAAATCACCTAATTTATCTAATTCATCTACTCCATCTAATTCCGATAATAGTAAGAAAGACATTGTTGCACAGAATGGTGTGAATGGTGTGAATGGCGTGAATGGCGTGAATGGCGTCATCACTAAAGTTGGAAAACCAACCGATAATGGCGGTATTCCAGCAATTACAGTTAAAATTAATGGTGGCGCTATTAATAAAAATACCTAGTTTTTTAAATTTTTTTTTTTTTTAATATACATTTCATGGTTAAATATTTTTTGGATGAAATTTTTTTTTTTGTATTTTATTTTAACACACATACTTATATATATATATGATATATAAGATATATTGTAACTTGTTTTTTATTAACTATTATTTCCAATCTAAATGGAAAATTCATTTATTTATTTATTTTATTTTATTTATTTCTTTCCAGTCTAAGTGAAAGATTCAATTTTTTTTTTATGGTAAAGCAAATTTTTGTTGAAGAAAGGAGAGAGAATTTAATGATAAATGTAATCTAAATTAGATGAAATCAATTTTTATCTCAAAAAAAAATGATTAAAGAATGAGCTATTTTAACACGTGATATTCATGAGTGATTTGTAAAACGGGTTTTTCTTTAAGTGTAGTAGTATAAAAAGATAACCAATAATTAGATGAGAATTATTATTCTTTTATTATTTCATTTTATTTTTCTTACGGCATAACATGTCTAATTTACTTGCGAGTTGTCTTTTTTGTAAAATAATTAAACGAGTAGCTCCCTGCGAAATAATTTACGAGACGGAACATACGTGAGGAAAAACAATATTTTTTTTCAAAATTTTTGGAATTCAATAAAAATACCACCACTTTTAATGTAATTCTAAAAAAAAAAAAAAAAATGTATGTAAATTTTTCACATTTGATAGTCTTGCCTTCTTGGATATAAGTCCCTTATCCGAAGGGCATACTGTATGTATTATATGTATTATTGTTTTATATATCCTTTTATATCGAATTTCCATTTAATAATAACAATTATTCTCTTTATATATATATAGCTTGTTATCCCAAAGTGTTAGTACGACTTTAAAATTATGAATTACAGGATTTTTGATATCCGATTATTATTATTATTATTATTATTATTTCTTTTTTGAATATCCTCTAACAATTTTTTTAAATAAAGATCATAGTAAATTCTTGCACGAACTTCCTGACGAATATTTGGCAGATTTATTACCTGTTGCAAAAAAAGTTGCAATTGCAACAGGTGCTGAACAGTATAATATTTTACAGGTAATTATCATCATCACTTTGATAAATCTTAATAATAATAATAATCTTAATAATAATAAATTTTTTGGTTTAAGAATAATGGACCCCTTGCTCACCAGGTCGTGGAACATGTTCATATACACGTGGTATGTAGAAAAATATTTTTCATTGTAGACATACGAATGGAATGGAATGTTATTGAATCCAATTGCATTTTTTTTTGTTCTATATGTATATAAAAATAATAATAATAATAATAATAATAAAAAGATTCCAAAACCAAATCAGGAAAAAGGTTTAGGGATCAGATGGGATTCCCAACAAACTTCTAAAGAGGAATTGAAAGCTACAGCTGATAGAATTACTAAACGGGTTAAAATCTGAAAAAAAAAATCTATTTACATCTAATTAGAAGGATATAAAAGATTATTATATAATACATTTTTTTGCTTTTGAAAATGATAAAGCTGTTAAAGATTATATAATATTTTTTTTTTTTTTTGCTTTTTTGAAAATGATAAATAAAAAAAAATTTTATACCATTATGAAATAAACCACCATAGATCTAAAAAAAAAAAAAGCGTAACAGAACAAAAATGATGATGATCACATCACATTAAACCAATTAAATTTCAAAATATTATTAGCATTTACAAAATCATTTATAAATTTTATATTTTTTTTTGTAAAAAAAAAATCAAAAATAATAATAACAATAATAATAATAATAATGTCGACAGATAAAAATAAAAGAAAAAAAATTTTTAAAAAAACTTTTAATAATATAAATCATCATCTAGACTTTGCCACCACGTCTAGTACGAACATTAGGAGTACCAGGAGTACCAGCTTTGGATTGTGTTGTTGCTGATCCATTATTAGCGGCGGATCTTCTGGCTCTTGTTGTCCTTTTTGAAGTATTTGAAGTATTACTTGGTTGTTCAACGGCGGTATTTTCAAGATCATTGGGAGGATTAAAAACGTCTTCGGTTTCCATGGCTTTTCGGGATGCTGCTCGCGTTCTTTTCGAGGCCGGTGCATCATTATCTTTCTTCGAGTTATCTTCCGTGTCTATTTCGGGTGGGGCACGTTTTTTTGAACTTGTCGATGTCGATGTCTCGGGTTGATCGATTTCAGTATTTGATGTAAAAACATTTGGATCTGCGGCATCTGTTAAGAAGGCATCGGTCAGCGTATCCATCAATGCATTAGTTTCTGCATCTGGGGGTGGTACTGAAATACTACCTGATGCAACAGGATTTTCTGTCGTAGGTATAGGTGTGGTTGCTTGTTTGGAAGAAGATGCTGCACCTGATACGATGCTGTGATCAACGTTATCTTCGGAAGAGGTTTCAGGCGGTGAGTCTACTTGTCCGTGTGTTGCACGATATAAACGAAGCTCTTCATCATATCGTTCTTTGTCGGCAAAATAACGGTCTTCGTAAACCTAAAATTGAATATTAAAATATATATATATATATATATATATATAATAAATAATAATAAATGAATTATATATAATATATATATATATATATACAATAAAGTTACCTTCTTTTGTTCGCGAGACAGCGCCTTCCACTTTTTACCAATGAGGGTAACAATCTCTTTTTGATTAGCATGTGGATTATCAACCTTCGTTTCCGCACGAATTTCATTGCTAAATAGAATGTAGGCAGTATTTGGCCTCTTGGGTGCATTAGGATCCTTGTTTTGTGGTTTCTTGAACTTTCTTGATGAATGTCCCACAGATGAAGGGGCACTTGTGTTAGTATCACTGGGAATTATTCCAACGTCTCTAGGGATAAGTGCTTGAAATTCATCACAAGTTTTGGCGGCAAATCTAAGTGCTTGAGCGATTTGTTCATACGCGTTCACGAGCTAAATCATTATTAAAAAATAAAAATAAAAAAATAAAAAATAAAAAATAAATTACAAAAATAAAATATAAATAAAAAAAAAAAGTAATGTAATTGTTACTAACCACTTCTTTTTTGGCATTCAATTGTCGTAAAAGTTCTGAATCGATGAGGTGGTCACTTCCAAGTTGTGTAGGGCGCGTGTCACTAGGCATGTTTACTGATTTTATATTTCTTGAAATATATGTATATTCTTAGCGATCTTAAAAATTTAATAATATATAATATGTTCGAGTTGGAATGCAAAGTATTTTAGTTTAGGGTAATTGCGCTGACAAATATGTGAGATGAATTATTTTTAGAATTCCTTGAAAACTATTTTGTACATGGAATCTCGTTTCTCTTTTTTTTTTTAAAAAAAAAAAAAAAAAAAAACAAAAAATTTCAACGAATTTCAACGGTTGAATTGTACTTACCGATTAGTTAAAAGTATATAACCAAAAATATTTTTAAAATTGATTTTTATTATGACAAGCTTTTGAGCTTGAATTTGTTGAATTTGGTAAATTTGAAGCTTATGATTCGATATTTAAATTTTGAACCACGATCAAATCAGAATTTGTTCATGTGATTATTCTCTTAAATAACAGATCGTGTTTTTTAAAACCAAGTTTTATCATTTCCCAGAATTTTAAATGTCTCATTTTTTTTTTCGTTCGTATTTTACATACTAAAGAAATTTAAAAATGCTGTGAACAGATGTCTAGTTTTCTTTATCAGGTTGGTAAAGGATTTCTAATATGTACATTTTGAGTTATATCTCTACAAACTTCTACATATTAATTTTTTTTTAGATAAGGAAATTTTTTCGTATTTTCAAGATACACCAGTACTACGGTCAAATAATAATTTCCTTGAAACCCTGAAGCCCGGTTATTGATGAACTTCCCTAGAGAAGAAAATGAAAATTATGTCGCATCTTTCCTAGTTGGTATATAATCTTTTTTAGTAGTACGCGGGGGTTTCGTTCTTCTTAAGGTTTCTGAGTATGGGGTGCCGTTCTCCGCACGACGCACAACTCGGGGGAGGTGCGCGCTCTTCTACTCATGCAAACAATCCTTGGATTCCTCCCGGGACGAGTGTCGTCGTGCAAAAAAAAAAAAAAAAAACTGTGGCAATCTTAAAGGTTTTAAAACCAAGATGAATACTAATCAATTTCGTTTTTTTTTTTTGTCAAATTTATTGAAAAAAACAAATTACTATTACTACAAAATTCTGGAAGGGAGTTGACACTGGAGAAAAGTCAAGCAAGTGTTGTGTAGAAGAGTAGAAGAATAACCTTAACTTAGAAAGGTTTGTTGAAGTCATTTTGAAACAGTTGTTCTTAAAAAATATTTTGTTGTTAAAACTCTTTACATTATTCTCTGTCTTTTAAGGTCAACTCCCAGATCGATGGGTGTGTTAGAGGTTGCACGATAACCAACTCAGGTTATTAGTGAACTTGATCCAAGAACAACACAGCAAATGAGAAGTAATTAATCATGATTTTTGATATGTACTGTATATATTGATGATATTAATACAACTCGGGAAAATTTCCAGCAGACAAAATTTATGTTTATCTGATTAAAAATATAGTCGTCATATATTAAAACTAAAAAGAAGCTGCGCAAGAATATCAAATGAGCACAGTAGATCTGTGGCATGACCTCATTTAAATGATACTGACACATATACACATATACACAATAAAAATCAATCAAATAAATATAATAATAATAATAATAATAATAATAAAGCCCACAAAGTTCATAACACACGAAAAAATCAATCGTCCCTAATTTTTAGGGACATTTATTAATGTTTAATATTAAAATGATGTTTTTGCTCTATCAAATTTTATCGATTAAGAATATCAACTTCGGACGTATCACGTTTACAACGTGAACTGGACTTGCCCGTTCATGGGACATCCCGTCGATGATATATATATTGAGATTAAGAATATCAACTTCAGATGCATCACGATTACAACATGAACTTATAAAACTTGCCCATTCCTGGGATATCCCGGTGGTTTTAAAAATACTTGCCCTCATGTGTTCGATATTATAATTGATAAAAATTTCTACCAAGTTTCATTAAGTTACATATCAAAAAAAAAAAAAATCAAGTATTTCTAGCATAAAATACAATTTTTTTTTTTTCGCATATGTCGCATATCATTTTACTATGTATGTTAGATGGATTTAAAAATGCACCTTTTTATATATTAATGCAAAATTTCAATTTGATATGTTTTATGTTAAAGAAATTTTTATTATTTAAAACGAATTGCAAAAGCGAGTTAGTTACGTAATGATTACTTCTCTTTTAGCGCCAGATCAATATCATGCGATTTGTTGGTCTAATAAACTAAAGAATGGTTGACTTCAAAATGAAAAATTAAAGTTAAAACACGTCTTTACTTTTACCCGAATATTTTAAAAAATTATGTATTTTTGATAACGGTTCTTCTACCTTTTTTTTTCTTGATCCACCACATATTTTATGCAGTAACTGTTTTTTCTGCCTTTTTAATTGCTTCCACAAAAGGAAAAATAATCATATCCTCTATCTTCTCTTGGGAAAGGAATTTCATAATATTTCTTTCTTAGAACCCAAAAATAAAAAAGACTGACTGTAAATCATCAATCCTAGTCAGTTATGACATATTTAGATTTTAAAATCAAATTTCGCAGTCAAGTACAACATTCCATAATTTATTTGTTTTTTTTTTTTGAAGCATTAACTTGTAATCTATTTTGGGACAAAAATTCTTATTCTAATTTATTTATTCAAATCTATTTCCTTTATTCAACCTTATACATATTATAGAGCATATAGACATTTATATTAAAAAAGAGAATTTCTCTTCAAGAACTTTTTTTTTATTTAAACTATTTTATTGTTGTTATTTTTGGATTTATTTATCTGATTTATCTATTAAATTTATTTTATCTGATAATTAGATTATTTATTTATTTATTTAGATTCCTTTATCTTGTTATTCTTCTTGTTATTTAAGATTATATTCTTTATCTGTTATCTGTTATCTAGATAATTTTTTTAAGATTATTTAGTACCACATCACAAATTTAATTGATTAAAGTAGCGAATAAGAATGTGGCAAAAAAAAAAAACCCCCTCTCCCTTTATAATGAGATAAAGGAAAATTGAGTTAATACCAAATTTCTCTTTTTAAAGAACATTTTTAATTTCAAATAAAAAAAAAAAAATTATCGAAAGAATGGAGATTATAAATAAAAAGCCACACATAATAAAAAAAGATAACAAATAATAATCCAAATTTTTCGTTACCAATAAAAAAAAGGAATAAAATACACCTTGTATATATTGTATAGAATGCACATGATAATTATCTCGAGATATTACAGTAGTATTATCATTTTCATCACGCGATCATCAAAATGTTACCTCGTGACAAAAAGTTCGTTATTCCGTTAAAAAAAGAAAATCTATTATTAATTTTTTTTTTAAAAAAAAAAAAATAAAATAAAAATAAAAAATTAATAATGTTTCTCAAAAAGCTTATCATCGTCATTTTAGGATCAACATTGATGATTTTTTTTTAAAATAGAAATGGAATAGAGGGTGAAGAAATAGAAGATTCGGGTACTTGCGTAGTTAATTTAGTTATTTGCATTCGAAGATTTTTTAACCAACAATTTTCGAGATAATTTAACTTTGTTTGTGCATCAAAAAAAGATGTCGTGTTCCTATAACAAACTGCCAATATGCAACGAATACCAACCCGAAAATAGTTTCACGTCCTCGAATTGGGTAAATTATTTTGTTCATCAGGAGAGTCAAATATATAGAAACATAATCAAACAATCAAACATTTAATCCCGGCATTTTAACTTTTTTTAAACAATTATTTGATTATTAAAAAAAATAATAATTATTATTATTATTATCAGTTATTATTTTAAAAATTATTAATAATTTTTACACACTTTTTTTACTTTACAGATAGGGATATTTCATATTGTTGATATTTGGATATTGTTTAAACCATTTTGTATTACCCGGCGATTTTATTGTTGCCCGATCGACTGCGGAGTAATAAAATAAAATAAAGTAGATAGTATATATTATAGTATAGTATATTGGAGTATATTGGGAAATCACTCATGTGTCTATAAAACATTAATTAATATATATATACGTCCATCTCCCAAAATTCTTCATATATAATATAAAAAGGCGTGAAAATAATAATAATAATAATAATAATAAAAACAATAAAAATAAAAAACGGAACAGGTTTTAAAAGAATAATATTAAACTAGAACCCTTTTCATTGTTGTAACGATAAAGAATATATGATTTAAAAATAGCAAGAATTTACATGTACCCCTTACGAATATCATTTTCATCCATACTCACTTGTCCAGGACTTTCAAAATCACAAAAAAGCATATTTCAACAAAAAATAACATTATTATTATTAGATTGTATTTACGAAAGAGATAAAAGATTAAGGGTTTTTGTGGAGGACGTTCCGAGAAGTAGTATATAAGTTTATAAAGAGAGAAAAAAAAAATAAAATAAAGTTGATTTACAAAAAAAAAAAAAAGGACAGAAACAAACGTATATAAATATATATAAATATATATAAATATATATAAATATATATAAATATCAATATATCTATATATCTATCTTATCTAAAAATAAAAATAAAGAAATATGGAAGAAATACAGACAATACAGACACGTTTAAAAACAGCAGCAGAAAGTTTGGCAGCGGGAAATATGAAGGTGATTTATTATTTCTATCAAAAAGGATAAAAATAATTTTAAAATTATTGATTTTCGTGATTCCCTTAGTAGTTTCAGGATTTTCATGGTTCAAATTTTTTATTTTTTATTTTTTATTTTTTTTTCATTAGGATGCATATTTTTCATATTTGAATATACTTGAATTGGCAGCCAAAGAATTACGTAATATAAAATTTGTAAATAATGGTGAGGTTTTATTGACTTTTTTTATTTATTTATTTATTTATTTGAATTATTTTGAATTATTTAAAATGTTTGTTTAAAATGATGATGATGTTTTTAAATGATTTTAAATGATTTTAAATGATTTTAAATGATTTTAAATGATGGAAAAAATCAATAAAAAATAAAAAAAAAATCCTGATCCAATAAACTAATTTATTATCTATAATAATTTTCATTTAAATAAATTTTAATTAATTATTTCATTATTTCATTTATATTTAATCATCATCTTATTTCAAAAAATTTAATAATCAATCAATCTCATTTAAAATCCATTTCATTTAATTTTTTAATAATCATCTCATTTATAATAGTAGTTGTATTAAAACCAACATCCTTCAATTCACTTTTTAATATGTCACGGACATGTTTGTCATCTGCAGAAGAAATAATCACAAAACAAAATCCACTTCCACCAAGAAGAAATCCAAATTTGAATATAGCAATATTTCCTCCAACTCCACAACAAGAAGAACATCCACATAAAACTCCTCCAGCAGTACCACCTAAACCATTACGTAGATCAATGAAAATAGGTGGTGGAGGGGATGATCCATCATTATCAACATCATTAACGTCATCATCATCATCATCATCAGCAGCAGCAACAACAACATCATCATCATCAGCGACAACAATAACATCATCATCATCATTATCATCATCATCATCAACAGCAGCAGCAGCATCAACATCAACAACAACAACAACAACAGCATCATCATCTTCTTCTTCATCATCATCAAAACCTCCATTACCTCCAAAACCTGTTCGTACACCTAGCATGAAAAAATATTTAAAAGATATTGAAATTTCCGGTTGTGGAAGAGACGCTCATGTTGTATCAGGTGAAGATGATGCTGATAGTTCTGATTCTGATGATGAAGACGATGAATATATTGGTAAACGTGGTAGGTTGATTTTTTTTAATAATGATAATGATAATTATGATAATGATTATTATGATAATGATAATGTTATTATGATAATGATATTTATAATAATTATGATAAATTATGATAAATTATGATGCATTAAACAATTGAACACATTTTAATCAAATTTTTTCAATTAGATTCATTTCTTCGTCGATCTGATTCATTAAATGTAAACTCATCAATACGTCGTAGATCATCATCTCCTAGTTTAACAACTACTCCAAGGAAACGATCAAATGTGACAGGAGGATCAGTTACAGATTCACCTACTGATGAAGAAAGTCCATGTTCTTCTCATATAACATCACCTACTACTCCTGCTTCATTTTATGGTGCAATAGCAGTTCCATTATCAATGCCAAATTTATTTGATCAACAAAGACCAAAAATGATTAATGTAATACCGGAAGGTGCTGTGGATCCAAATAATTTAGTATCTGCTCTAACTGAAACTGACAATAATAACAGCAACAACAATAGCAATACATGTAATTCATATAATTATAATAACAATATCAATTCAAATTCACCAATTTCTCCATCATCATCATCATCATCATCATCTCCTCCTCCTCCTCAATATACTGATCATGTACCAGAAATTCCTGCTTCACCATTATTAACTAAACATTCTCAATTAGATCAAAAAATTCAAACATTAGAATCTAAATTAGAAGAATATCGAATTATAACGAAAAGAAGGAAGGAGACGGGATATTTAGATGTGAAAAATAGTGATCACCCTTGTTCTGAACTTTCAGATGAAGAAATTAAAGATTCAATTGTTAAATATGGAAATACTCTCTTAGATCTTAAACGATCAATTACAAGATCTCGTAAATTGGTTTATAAGGCTGCAAGTGATCCGGAAATTTTGGAATTTGCACCTCACATGATAGCATATCAATTAACACTTATTGAATCTGCAATATTTTTGGAAATTGATCCATTATCATTACTTTCTCATTCACCGAAAAATCCTGATTCAAAAATAACTGCATCTACGGACTTTTTTAATTACCTAACACGTGTGATAGAACGTTCAATCTTATTACCATTAGAAGCTTCATCAAGAGCACGAGTTATTAATCATTGGGTTAAAGTGGCAGTTAAGTTACATGAATTACATAATTTTCAAACTTTAAAAGCTATCCTTTCCGCATTAGGTACACCTCCAATAAAAAGGTTAAAGAGAACTTGGATTTGTATACCAAAGAAAAATATGGTGAAATTTGAAGATTTAAATGAATTAATGAGTGAAACTAGAAATTATGGAAAGTATCGGGAAGTGATGCGAGAAGGTTTATTAAGAAAACCCACCGTACCATTTTTAGGAACATTTATAATGGATTCAACTTATTTATTAGCTGCAGTTAAAACAGTTGGTCCAACTCCTGTTACACCACGTTCTATAACAACCCCTTCCACCATCACCACCACCATACCTTCTACCCCCACCACGATACCTTCCACCACCACCGGAATTCAAATTCATGATGATCCACGCGTTCAAGAATTATTACAAACTTTACAAAAATATCAAAGTGGTCCAAAATATAATTCAACACCACCTGTATCATATATCAAAGCATCCACCAAACATCATTTTCGTACTGCAACAAGTATAAGTGCCGCATTACATCGTACTGGAAGTAAATATCATCATCGAAATCATGATGATGATGATGAAACGATTGAAGAAAAACAACAATTAATTACTCATTACTTATTAACGAGAGTTTGGATTCCCGAAAAGAGTGTCGATGAATTAAGTTGTAAACGTGAACCACATAAACATAAAGGAGTTTCGGGTAGTGGAAGATCATCAAATCCTGCTTCATGGGGTGGAACAACATCTAATAGTATTATTTCTAATGCTAGTAGTATTTATCGAGGTAGTACTGGAAGTACGGTAGGAGGAAGTGGAACGAGTACAGGAGGAAACGCTAGTACCAGTAGTGGAATGGGACGTACCGGTTCAACTAGTGGTAGTGGAGATTCTCGACCACAAAGTTTAGAAGATGGACCTGATTTAACAACAACTTCTACTACTACTACTATTGCTGCTACTAAAACAAATTTAACAACAACAACAAATACGCCAAATACTTCAACTACTGCAACCATAACTTTAAAACCTGATAGGGCTGGACCCATCTCGGATAAAGAAAGTGGTAGAATAAAAGAAAAAGAAAGTGGTATGAAAGATAAAGAAAGTGGTAGTGTAAAAGATAAAGAAAAAGAGAAAGAGAAAAGAAATATTACAGAAAAAGTGGGTAATTTCTTTTTTGGATCTCGTAGTAGTTTAGATAAAATGCGAGATGAAAAAGAGAAAGAAGATAATAATAAATCAGATAAAATTAAGTATGGAGAAATTGAGAAGGATATGGATGAAAATGAAGAAGAAGTTGTCACAAATTCTAAAAGAACCAGTTGGAGAATGGGAGCTATGCGAGTATTTGGAGGGTATGAACATAATGACCCACAAAAAAGTCCAACCACCATGACATCAATGTTGAGATCCGTATCATTATCACATCCACCACATTCCCCAAGGAATTCGGTTAACTTTGAAGTGAAAAGTCATGCAGCTGCTACAGTTACAAAAGTTCATGCTCGAGCCACCAATACAAACAATCCAAATAACAATTCAAATAACAATTCAAATAATAATAATTCAAATAACACAATAAAATCAAAACCTTTCTCCTATACATCACGAAGGTCATTAGAAGAAACATCAATATCCACACCACCACCTTTATTACCTAAACCAGCAACTTTGATGCAACGTAGTTCCAGTTCATCATCTATTAGTAGTATGGGTTCAGTTGACGGTACTACCATTATTACTACCATCACTTCCACCAACACTAACGCGAATACAAATGGATCAGGTAAGCGTAATAGCATTGGAAACAATAATATTGGTGGTAGTAATAATAATAATAATAATGAAGATTTTCGGATGTCATTTGCTAAAAAAGTAGCAAGTGAAGTTGCAGCTGGTGGTGGTGCATTAGAAAGAAATTGGCAATGATGTGAAACAAAGATTCTGGTTGCTTCTCTCTCTATATCTTTCTCTCTTTCTCTCTTTCTCTCTTTCTCTCTTTCTCTCTTTCTCTCTTTCTCTCTTTCTCTCTTTCTCTCTTTCTCTTTCTCTTTTTTCTCTCTCTCACACGTCAAGTAAAAAAAATATAAATCATCATTATTGAATTGAAATGATGTTATCTTTTATGTATATAATACAATAACCAAATTCACTGAAAAAAAATGGTAAATATAAATCTTATTCACTTCTTTATCTTTTATACATTCTTTAAAAAAAACGGAGACAGACAATTTTATTTTTCATCATTTTTTATCACCTTTATTATCATTTTTTACATACATTTCTTTTTACCTTTTTCTTCATGTCTATATGTTATTTTTTTTTCCCATACATGTATATTTTTGTTATTATAAAAAAAAAAGATTCTTTTTTTATCCATTTTCAATTTATATTTTATAACTCATTTTTTTTTTTTTACAAAGGACTTTTATTATTATTATCACACACACATATATATATTTTTTTTACAAAAAGAACATTTTTTTTTATCTTTCTGAATTTCATTTTTATATTTTCTTTTGATTGTCTTTCAATTATTATTATATTTTTATTTTATTTTTTGACAACAATCATTGTAAATAGCTTCCCTTATTTTTTTTGTTGTTGTTTATTGTATTTATTTTATTTTTTATTTTTTTTTTTTTGATTGGGTTTTATTGGGTTTTTTATCGGGCGAATATTATTATAGTTTAACATTTCTTGAAGGAGATCTTATCTGGTCTTGGTGGTGGAAAATTTGGAATTTATTATTAGCATTTTTATATATATATACATTATCACATATGTATCTCTCTCTTTTGTATATAAGATGGTTAGCATTTATTATATATATATGTATCTTTCTTTTTTTTTTACCATCAACAAAAATTTGATCAAAATTTGAGTGATGATTATTTTTTCAAATATATAAGAAAGTTAAAAAAATCTATTTTTGTAAAAAAAACAAAAAAACAAAAAAAAAAGAAATGAAGGAAATATATATATATTTTTTTTGTAAATAATTTTGCCATCACTTAAAAAACGTAACAAAGAATGAACAATGTGTTCGTGTGTGCGTGTACGCTTCTTAAAAAAAATAAAATAAAAAATGGTTTATGTTATGAATGAAAAAGAATTTCTTTAAAAAAGTCCAGAAATATTTTATTCCACGTGATTATATATAAATTGATAATTTACGGAAAAAAAAAAACGACGACATAAAACGATATTAAAATTACGAGTGTTTGTGTTTGTTTTTGCGAAAACGGATCTTAAAATAAATAAATTAAATAAAACGAAAGTGTTTTTGTGTTTGTGTTTGCGAAAATGACCATAAAATACATAACTAAATATAATAATATATTTATCATAGTTTCGAGATTGAATAAATAAAATTCAATTATTGATAAATGTTTCCATAAGAATCATTCACGAAATTAAAGTAGCAAGTAGAAGCCAACGTCCAAAATGTTTGAAATAATTGATAAAATAGACTCTCTTAAAGTTAATACCATTAAGGTTGAAAGGGACTTCTCATTTGAAAATATTATAAGGAACTTATACCCAGAGACCTAAACAAAATATTTATAGGAGATGATCCTATCGTCAAGAAAACTATTTAACAATCATGTGGAAATTCCAGATTCAATTGAAAAAAAAATACTGGAAAGAAAGAATAGGTAGGTTTTTAAAATGGAAAAAAGAAAAAAAATTAAATATAATCGAAAATACCAAAATAAACGAAAAGGAAAAAAAATAACACTAAGATCTAACTTGGTAAAAATTTATTATTTAAAAAATTGTATTATTCAGGTATCGATTATTTAGATGGCATTGGTAATTGATTCCCTTTGCGAGTCGGGTACTTCTTATATATGAATTTGTCATTTAAATAAATAAAGAGGAGATTACATTAGTCATTAAAGAAAAAATCAAATGAAAGAATATATGTATGTAAATTTACTATATACTTTCATATTGTATATTTATATAATAAATTTTAGAAAGTATTTTGTTAATTTTGTTAATGCGATTTCACTCTCTGCGCCAGATCATTGTATTCCGTCTTCTCTTGTGTTGTCGAAGTTTTCCATAAGTGATTCGTGACTCAGCCTATAAGGATAACATTAACTTCTCCTATTCTTTTGCATTCCTTTGCAACCGAATATCTAAGTAACATATAGGCATGACATTTGTTATGGTCATGTATAGACTTCATAGAATTAAAAAAGTTGAATACTTCTTCAATTTCAGGAGGTGGATGTATATTATTTAGGTTTAAGTTTGCAAGTAGCGTGTCAAAGTTATTTATTTTAGATATTTTTTTATAATCTTATAATTTTATTAGAACAGAGTAATTTTTTTTTAATTCCAACGGAGTTATACTTTATTAAACAATTTATTTTGCAGTTGATAAAAATTAAACAAATTTATAAAAACTACAAATATATTTAATACAACT
>CAJVPK010000717.1:0-23221 GCA_910592015.1 Diversispora eburnea | reverse complement strand
TGTCACTGTCATCCTAACATCATCTCTTGTGACTTCCGTATCCGCTATAATTCTTGTACAGCGTTCCTCGTGATGTTTGTGCCACCACAATATATTTGATATATCTGATATACGAGTTAAATTATAATCATCATCAATAAACGATTGCTCATAAAAAATAAATTGATCTCATTCATGAATATTTTTGTTCTGAAATTGCTAATTTATTTAATTTATTGATCATATTACTTGCGAAAAATATTGAAATGCCTGCATTAAACATTCTTAAAAAAATTCATCTCCAGAAAAAAATTGTAAGCAATATTAATATATTTGAACTAGATCCTTGCTTTTTATGCAACAACGAACTTTTTATGTATGAAATAATAATAAAGCCAGTTACCTTGCTTACCTACATTAAATTATATTGGAAAATATTATTATTTCTGATGTCCCTGAAATAAACTAATCTCCGAAAAAGGAAAAGAAGGTTTTCAAAATTTTACTATTTATTTACTGTGCCCCTTAATTACATGTATCACATGCATCATTGTAAATGATTTAATAAAGGTTACGTTCGAAATATATTTTTTAATTATTATCATGATCATTCCTTCATTACCTGATGATTGTATTCACGAAATTTTTCAATACCTTCAAAATGATCGAACCACCCTTTATCAATGTCTCTTCGTGAATAAATTTTGGTGTGGCTGTGCTATACCTTTATTATGGAAGCAACCTTTTTCAAATTTTAGATGTTGGGAATTTATAATTCGAACTTATCTCGATTGTTTAAAACCTTTAGAACTTTTAAATTTAAAACCTTATAATCTTTTGATACCATTCTCTTCCTCGCCACCATTATTTGAATATGAACGATACCTTGAATCCTTTTCAAATTCTGATATGGAAATTGGAATTATTACTTGGTTACGTACAAACGAATCATTTAATAATAATAATAATAATAATAATAATAATAATAATAATGAGAATAATAATAATATTATTATTAATAATAATATTAATAAGAGTGGAATAATTCGTATGAATGATGAAAGAATTCGACCTATTATGAGATCACTTTGGCAAATGTTTCTTAATAGAAGTAAAAATTTAAGTCATTTAACGATTAATACAGGATTTGGTACATCTGATTTACCGGAGATATCATTATTTCATGAAATTAAATCATTATCATATCCAGGAATTTCAAAATTAAAAAGTTTAGATTGTTGTATTGGACATAAAAATCATGAAATTAAATTATATCAAAATACCATGAACCTTTTACAAAATTGGGGAATAATTTGTACAAGTTTAAAAAGGATTTGGGTATCAGTTTGTGAAGAAAATGTTGCATCACAAGATTTAATATCAAATATTATTAAATCACAAAAGTACCTTTTAGAATTTAAATTTACTGGAGTAGATAATATTACAGAGAATGTTATAACTTCATTAAAATATAATTCCCAATTTTTAATTACATTAAAATTTTGGATGCTTAAATTAGATGGAATATCATTTGAAGGATTAAGTTCATTAAAAACATTAGAATCACTTGATATTCAATGGTGTGAAGGGATAACAATTAAACAATGTAAATTTTTATCTAAAGCAAAATTTAAATTGAAATCATTAAGTTTATGGGAAAATACTTTATCACCGGAAATTATATCCCTACTTATAGAAAAAGCCGGAGATACATTATTAGATTTAAAATTTGATATAATTACAATGGAAACGATCGAATCAGCATCAAATTATTGTCCAAACATTATAAACCTTTGTACCACGACCAAGAAAGAATGTTATGATTATTTATTTCCTTGGATTAAAAAATTGAAATTAAAAAAATTAGATTTTTATTCATCAGGAATTGATTTAAGTGAAGGAATTCGATTATTAGGAGAAAATATTTCACCCACATTAACTTATTTAAATTTTGATTATATTTCATGTACACCAGAATCTTTTGAATATTTTTTAAAATTATGTAAAGCTCCATTAACAACTTTGGTAATTTTATTTTCTAAAGAATTTATTGATAATTGTTTAGAAAGAATAAAAGATTTCGTGGTAGAAAGGAAAAGTATGAGAAATTTAGTATTTGTTTGTACACCGATTCTTTGGTTAAAATGGAGTAAAAAAGAATTAGAAATTATTAAAATCATGGAAAAGTATGGACTTAAAGTTGTTAAATCTATTAGTCGTAAATTTTAGTCGTCGTAAATTTTAGTCCTAAATTTTAGAAGATTAAATAAATATTTATTGAAAGTTTCATTTAATTAATTTATCATATTTATTTTTTTTTTTAATCATTTTTTTTTTAATTATTTTTTTAATCATCTTTTTTAATTATTTTTTTTTATAACTGAACTTACAAATTGCCGAGTTACTAAAGTTACGAAAGTTACAAAAGTTACAATGAGTGAATGTTTGTTAGGAATTTATTTCATTTACAAAAAAATTGAGAAAATCGTAATCACGGTAAAAAAAATAAATAAAATATATTGTTCTTTATTCTATTCATGAAATGTTATTACCCAGATACATCTTTGATTGTAAAATAGTTTTTTCCCTTTGATCAAAAAAAAAAGAAAAGAAAAAAGAACATCGAATAAATCTTATTGATATCCTCCCAATTATTCTAATTAACAGCAAATTAATTTATTTTTGGAGAATAAATAATTTAAATCATCAATCACGCAAAAAGTAAAGTAATCATATTAATCTTTGAAATTCGAGCTTCCTTTTTTGCAATCTTCCAATCATCATCATCAACTATATCAATCTTATCATTAACTTGATTTTTATAAAATAATCGATTGAGGGAAATCTTGGTATTACGAGTTTGTTCAATTTCATTAATTAAATCTTTAAGAGTTCTATCATGTGGTATTAACATTGCATATTTTCGAGTTAGGAATGAACATGTTACGTGAATTAATTCCTAAAATAAAAGAAGAATCAAATTTATTATTATTATTATTATTATCATCTAGATAAATTAAAAAATGAATTAATTACATCATTATCAGGAGGTGTAACGTCGGAGAATTCGGACATTCCATCGGTTTCTCCTGATGATTGAAAATTGTTATTTTTGTTATTATTGTTGTTGTAGATATTATTATTGATATTGTTATTGATATTGTTGATATTGTTGTTGATATTATTGTTGATATTATTGTTGTTGTTGTTGTTGTTGTTGTAGTTGTTGTTGTTGTAGTTGTTGTTGTTGTTGTCGTCGTCATAACCATCATTTTGAACATTCTGAATAATTTGACCATTTTGAAATGTTCTCACATCACTTTGATCAGAAGAAGAAATTGAAGATAATTGTGATGGCAACTTCTAAAATATATAAATGTAATAAATATCTTTCTATAATAAAAAAAATTATTTTATGTATCTTGATATTGTGATTAATAAAAGAAAGAAATGAATTACTTGAACATTTGATGGTTGCAACAAGGGTTTGAAATCCTTTGAATAATAATAATAGTAAAGAAAAAGAAGAAGAAATACTTTTTTATTATATTATATCCATAAATATATTATTATTATTATAATTATTATTATTATTATTATTATAATTATTATTATTATTATAATTATTATTATAATTATTTATTTACCTTCAATTCATCACCAACATCAGTATCAAGAAGAGACATGGTAGACAAATTACTGTTCTCTCGTGTTAAATTATTGCTATGGAAATTTAGATTTTGTACATTTCTACCGTTCAGAAGGTTCAAAGGTGTTAATCCAGATTTATTTGGCTTAAGTTTTTTTTTTTTTTTGAAAAAAAATTAATAAAAAATTTTTTAAAAAAATAATATTTGAAATAAATAAAAAAAAATTTTAAATAAAATAATCTTACATCAAATTCATTGTAATCCAATTGTTGATATTGTTGCTGTTGTTGTTGTTGTTCAACTCCTCTCGTCTAAAACAAATATTAAGTGAATTTTGAATAATATAGAAATTAATAAAATTAATTCTAATAAATAATTAAAAAATTCAACCCACCAAAATATACTCAAATTTTCTACCTCATTATCACAATTATTATTACAATCATTACTATTACAATTATTATTATTATTATGAAATATTACTTGCCACTCTAGATTCATTTCTAGATTCATTCCTAAATTCATTTCTAGATCCATTTTCAGATCCATTTCTAGATCCATTTCTAGATCCATTAGGCAACTGTTGATATTGTTGATAATAATTATTATTATTATTATCATCATTATTATCATCATTATTATTATTATTATTATTATTATTATTATTATTATTATTATTATTATAATTATTATTATAATTATTATTATAATTATTATTATTATCATTGTTGTTGTTGTTGTTGTGAATTTTTAAATTTGCTTTTTGCTAAATTATTATTATTATTATTATTTAAATAAAATTCTCATTATTAAAATATTAGATCATTAAATATAATTAATATCAAAAGAATATTTATTAAATGAAAAATGTTTAACACCAACCCAATTTTTAATTTCTCGCGCTAATTTATGAACCGTTTTGTCTTCTACGGAATCATCGAACGAAAAAATGATCTTATTCACTTCATCAAGTTGACCTTGACTCGGATCATTAGGAATTTGAATTCTATAATCAAGATTATCGTGAGGAAATTCATTATACTAGATATATATACAAAAGATCATTAATTAATTAATTCATCTATGTTATTTGTTCAATGATTAATAATAATAATAATAATCATATTATTATTATTATTATTCTTCTCCCTCCTCTTTTTCACTTAACTTACAATTCGTACAAAGTTTTCTTTGAACGCCAAAACCAGAAACCTCTCTGAGGTATATTGAAATTTTTGCAACTGATCTACAGGAATTGCAATTTCCATTCTCTTTTGAACCAAGAGAATACAAATTTCTTTTTCAGGTATTCGATAAATAAATGCAAGATTAGAAGTTACATCGGGATTATGATTATGATTATAATTATGATTATAATTATTATTATTAATTGAAATTGAATTAGAATTTGAATTAGAATTTGAATTAGGATTAGAATTGAAGGTGGTCGTTGAAGAAGTGTTTGAACTTGATGTTAATGATAATTGTTTTCCCGATGGTTCTAAATCAATTTTATTAGTTTCAATTAAAATATATTTTTTACTATTACTAATCGCACTGGAAAGAAGTTGATGATTTTTGACATTATTATAGATTAATTTATTATTTTTGGTGGTGGTGGTGGTGGTGGTGGTATTAGTAAACTTAAGGTTGTTCATTGAAGAAAATGATAATATTGGTCAAAAGACGTGAAAAAGTTGAGGAGGAGGAAATGTAAAAGGATTGCTTGCATTCGGGCGAAGATATTATGTTTTATATTTTTTATATTTTTTATTATTATTATTATTTTGATGATTTATTTTATTTTTTTTTAAATAGTTATTTTTTCAAATATGCACATTATTCCATTATTCATCAGATTTTGACTCCAATATTTATATTTATCACATACATGACGTGACATCCCTTTAAAAAAAAAATAACAATTTTTTTTCTTTTATATAAAAATATAATGATTAATTTGATTATCTAATCAAATTTATGTGACAAAATCAAAATGGAGACAAGCCATTCGAATATCAATCCATATCGAGAGATGGTAGGTGGCTTGTTGTACAACATAGATTTCTCTTTGAATAAAATGAAAATTAAAATTAAAATTAAATTAAAATAAATAAATAACCATTTTTCTAATTTAATCAACGGATCAACAGATCAAATAAAGTTGTATATCTATTCTAAATGATTTTAAAAATGATTTGACTGGATTTGAAATTATTCTTAAAAGTTTATTTTGGTCATTGAATTTTCTTTGACATCAAAGATTTACGATCGCAAATCACTAAAATCGCTAACTATTATTATAATAACATTTTATTAAATCCTTTTTCATTCATTGAATTTCCTATTTTAAATTCGAATTACGAATTTACACATTTTGTTATATAATCGAGGTCTCCGTTGGTTCTCTTATATGTTCATTAGAAAAATTCAAAAATATGCAATGGAATTCCTAAATATAGTATATCTTCTCTGTGTTGAATGCATAAATGCGTAATAAACATAATAAGCATAGATAGTGTAACGTATATTACTATAGAACATTCATGAAAATTTTTTTTTTTTATTATTATAAACTTTATTTTTGATTATATATTTTTTTTTTTTGAATAAAAATGTTAAATTTCAATAATTTCATCACTAATTTGTTGAGTCCAACAAATGAAGGTGAAACAGTTGAATCTGATGAAACTGTTGAAACAGGAGAAACGAGTGAAAAAAATCCTGGTAATATTATCTTTGTATATATATTTTTTTACATTTTGAATTCATTAATCATTTATTATTATTATTATTATTATTTTTTAAATATTAATTAGAAATTACTCTGGGTTCAACGAAATGGTTAGAAAAAGCTATAAAAAAAGGTTACATTTTATCTTTTGATTATAGTGAATTCCATGATATTAAAGAAATAGGAAAAGGTGGTTTCGGTACGGTACATTGTGCAGAATGGAAAAAAGGGGATCAAAAAGTCGCTTTAAAACAATTGAACACTAGTGAACTTAATCAAGCAACTTTAAAAGAATTTACAAATGAAGTAAAAAAAAAAAAATAATAATAATAATTTTTTTTTGTTATTTATATATAAATTTACTCGATTTTCTTTTTTTTTTTAAAAAAAATAGCTCTATTTGCTTCGAAACGTATCTTATCATCCAAATGTTAATAAATTCTTTGGAATAACAAGAGGTATTATTCGACACTTTATGTTATCTATCGATATTTCTTTTTTTTTTCTTATTCTTCGTTTTTGATTAATTTATAATATATTTTATATTGTATATCGTATTATATAATACATTTTATATTATATATCGTATTATATAATACATTTATATTGTATATGGTATTGTAATATATTTTATATTATATATCGTATTATATAATATATATTTAGATCCTCAAAAGTTAAATTACATAATGATCTTGAAATATGCAAACGAGGGTAATTTACGTGATTACTTAAAAAGTAAAAAAAAATCTCTTAAATGGGAGGATAAACATCGAATGTGCTTTGAGATTGCTAAAGGATTACGTTGTTTACATTCTGAGGAAATCATTCATAAAGATTTAGTGAGGATCTTTTTTTTTTTATATATTCATATTCATATTTTATATATATATGTATATATATATTATGTTATGTGATATATTATAGTATGAAATAATAATAATTCTTCTTTATAGCATTCGAAGAATATTTTAATTGACAATGGTAGAATGATGATCGCAGATCTCGGTCTTTCTCGAAGACTAGATGAAACATTATCAACATCAGGGCATCGTGGAATGTATGGATACATCGATCCTCAATGTTACGAAAATCCAGGATATCGAAGAACCAAAAAATCGGATATATATAGTTTGGGAATCCTTTTTTGGGAAATCTCAACTTGTCAAACTCCTCTTCCTTTCTTACCTCTTACTCCCGGTCCCGGAATACCTCATGAATTTATTACTTTATATGAAAGATGTAAAGATCATAATCCGGATCAACGTCCGGATATTGAAGAAATAATTGAAATTTTAGAAAAAATAATTCCTTCTCGATCACAAGAAATTCCAAACATTGAAGAATCTTTGGTTTCTGACGAAGATGAAAAACCATATACTGAAAGTCATTCCAATAGTAATAGTCAATTACATTTACCAGATAGTAATATATCATTCCCTACATCTGATCAATTTACTTCATTTTTACATGTGGATCGAGAACATTTGGAAAATTCAGATTTTTCTGATATATATTTCTCAGCTCCAGAAGAAGAAGATGATGATGATAATATTTTTAAAAGGGCTGATGAAACTTTATCTTCCCCGCTTCCACCTTCCCCTTCCCCCAATAATAATAATAATAATAATAAATTTCCTATTGCATCAAAATTAAAAGAATTAATTAAATTATATGAAGATCATATTAAAATAGGTTCCAATAAAACGGAAAAAAAATATTCGAAATGGATTAAAAATCATTCATTAGAAAGTTTAGAAATCATGTTTAATTACCTTAAAGATAATAAAGATTTCCCTCGAAGGGAATTATTAATTGGACAATTTTATGAGAATGGTTTTGGAATTACCGGAAATAGTAAAGAAGCTTTTAAATATTTTAAGAAAGCTAGTAGTAAAAAAGGTGATACGATAGGACATTATAAAGTTGGATATTGTTATTATAAAGATTTTGGTGTGGAAAATGATAATTATGAAGCATTTAAATATTTTGAACTTGCTGCTACAGATGATAATAATAATGTTAACAATAGTAATAATAATAATAATAATAATAATAATAATAAAGAGAAAGAAAAAGATATAGATGAAAATGAAGAATTATTAAAGGGATCGAAAGCGGGATTAACGGGTATAGCGAATTATATGTTGGGAGTAATGTATGCTAATGGGCATGGTATAGATAAAGATATTTCCGAAGCATTTAGACTTTTTAAAGAAGCTGCGAAATCTGGTTATGTACCAGCTCAATATTGGTTGGCGGATTTTTATTATGAAGGGACTGGAACGGAAAAAAATTCAGAAAAAGCTCAAAAGTGGTATCAAAAATGTTATGATAATGGAGATTATAAAGATGCAGGAGAAAAAATTGATTCTTTACGTAACATCGGATGATAATCTTTTGGTGTTATAATAATTAAAGTTTAAACTATATTTTTATATTCATTATTATTTTTTTTTTTTTACTTTCACAACAAACATTACATTACATTTACATTATTTAGAGATTTTATATGATTGTAAATTATTTAAAGGAATGGAATTTTCATTTTATTCATTTTTATTTCATTTTCTTTTTTTTTCTTTAAAAAAATTATTGATTGATTATTCGTGAGCCAAAAATTTTTTTCTGATTTTAAAAATTATTTAAAGGAAAATTTTATTTTCATTTTCTTTTTAAAAATTATTGATTTGATTATTCGCGAACCAAATTTTTTTCTGATTTTAAAAATTATTTAAAGAAAAAATTTTCATTTTATTCATTTTTTTATTTCATTTTTTTATTCCATTTTTTTATTCCATTTTTTTTTTTCGATTATTTTTTTTCTTTAAAAAAATTATGATCGCTATTCATCAAAAAAAAAAAAATTTTTTTTTTCCTGTATTATATTTTGTATTTTTTTTAAAAAAAGTCATAACCATTTTAAAGGGGATTGTACACTATACTTACTATACTACTACCTCACCCAAAATAAATCTTATCGGATAAATTTTTTTTTTTTTTTTTCGATAAAATATTTTATTATTGTTATTCTCAAGGGTTCAACGATTTTGTTTAATAATTGCAAACTTTATAACTATCACCATCCATGTGAAATGTAAAGCAGAAATTCAAATTTGAATGACAACTTACCATGAGTATTTAATAATAAAGAATATTGTAAAATTAGAATATCCTAATTTTTTGTTATGTAAAAACATTGAAATCTTTTCAGAAGTTTCAAAATGAATTGGTGGCGACCTTAACGATACGAAATATGCCTTCTTGCAAATGAAACTCATTCATTCCAGTAATTATTGTGAGTGTTTGAGGTATTTAGGAAATGAGGATTCCTCCACCCCCCCAAAAAAATATGAATATGCAATTAGAAAAAAATAAAGATATAATTATAATAATTATATAATATTTACAAACATACTTTTGGGTAACATTATTCTTCAACAAAGGATTTTCGGAGAAAAAATTCCATCACTCTTATTAACATCTTTGTGCTTATTTAAAAATGTTGTCATCGTTGTTTTTGTTCTCCGAGAAAATCCTTTATTGTTTATCCTTTTGAAAATATCATTTTTTCTTTTTTTGCTTGGAATGTTTGCTAGAAGAAATATTTCGTGTATATCAAGTTTTATAAAGAATGGCTTATTTAAAATGTTGTCGTTGTTTCTCACTCTCTCTCCGAGAAAACCCTTTATGTTTACCCTTTTGAAAATGCCATTTATTCTTTTTTTGCTTTGAATGGTTGCTAGAAGAAATATTTCGTGTAAGTCAAGTTTTATAAAGAATGGCTTATTTAAAAATGTTTTCGTCGTTGTTTTTTTTTTTTTTTTTGCTTGGAATGTTTGCTAGAAGAGATATTTCGTGTGAGTCAAGTTTTATAAAGAATAGCAATTATATCTAGTATTGTATATTTTAAATGTGTCAAAAATTTTACATTATTTACGTTTTAAAATATGTAAATTTTTGTCCCTTGGCAACACTGACTATACCTATATATTGAAATTATTATTAAGAAGAAGAATCAAAGAAGATTCCAATTATAAAAAATCTGTTGGTCACAGTTAAGATTAGTCAAGTATTATAATACCAAGCGTGATATAAATAAATAAATACTCGATTTTTCTGTCTTAAAGGTTTAATTTTTCAATTTTCTCTTATTGGCGTTACACAAATATATAATATTTGGGGATTTGCAATATTTAGCACGCCAGTTTAGAAAAGAAGTTTAACACGAAACGGGAAACAATAGAATAATTATTATTATTTATTTATTTTAATATAATAATTATTATTTAATTATTTTAATAAAATAAATAGCGGTTTATTCTTCTTTTTTTTTTTTTTTTTTTTTTGCCTTTGTTATCTTAGTGTTATGTATACTTTTATGTTTGGCTATAAAATAAATAATTTTTTTTTAAAAATTAGGTTATTTTCTTACTCAATTATGATTAAGGGAACTTCTAAATTAGTATAAATTTATTTTAGAACACACGTCGATTTCTTATTTCGGAGACAATTCCCTTATCACTTCACTTTTATTTTTAATTATTTTTTCATGAATTTCTTGCATTCGTGCATTTCTAGCATTCTTGGAATTTTTGCATTCTTGGCATTCTTACATTCTTGTATTTCTTGAGTTTATAGCATTTAATCAATTGCAAAAAAAAAAAAAAAACATCACCATTAACAGCAAAACCAACAAAAACCAACAAAAAACAATAATGAAAATAAAAATAGAAATAATAAATAAAAATAGAAACATTTTTTGACAATATGTATGATTTATCTGAAACGGAACCCTAAACATCTTAAACATTTTAAATCATTGTTACTTTTTTTTCTTCGTTTCATCTATATATATACATTGATATTATTTATTTATTTATCATTTATTTATTTATTATTTATTTATTTATTATTTATTTATTTATTTACCTTATCAGTTACTAATTGTTTTTAAAAAAATTGATCAAATGACTTTCTATGATGACCCAGTGTAAACAATACTAGTATCATTGAACACAGCAGATGAATTTTTGTGGAATTATTCATTTTTTTTTACAATGAACTATTTCCGAATGCATATACTCAAATTTATTTTTTTGACAGCGTCATAAGTGATGACAAATTTACCACAACATTGACATCTAATCATATCCAAAAATGTTTCTATCCGGAGCTAAATTTATCTTTTCTTATTGTAATAAAATTAATACACGACGACACAAGAATCGCGTAGGATCATTCCGAGCCATAATATGGAAATCAACATGTGCAAATATATAAATGCCAATAGGAAAGCTTTGTGTCTCACGCTTGTTTATCTTACACATTTTATTTTTTTTTTAATAGAAGATTAGAAGATTCGATGCGATATTATGTTCTTTTTTTTAACAAAAAAAAAAATTAAAAAAAAAAAATAAAATAAAATAAAAACAAAAATAAAAAAATAAAAAAAATAAAAAAAAAGAATATTTGATTTTATTATTATTTTATTTTATTTATATGTTTACCTTTGTTTCCATAAAAATTTGAATCATTTTTAGTACTCATTCTTTAATACATAAAATTGCATAAAAAAAAATGCATTAAATAAAAAAAAAAAAAAAACGTAAATAAATTTTACACGCGCTAGGTGCAACAAATATGTTTTTGTGTGTGTGTGTGGTGCACAGAAAAAAAATGCGGGAGATAATCCTAAATTATATCATCATCTCATTATACACATCACATCACATCAATATTTTAAACCAAACCAAAACTTTAAACATTCTTTTCTTTATTCCAAATTTTACATGTCCCAAAAAAAAACCTATTTAATTAAATTTTAACTTAAAATAAACTAGCAGAAGTTGTTAATTTTAGTCAAACGATTGATTAAAAGACTAAATAGACTAGTGGTGTGTCATACGTTTGACTAAATTAAACTAGCAGTGATTTATACGATTTGAGATGAACTTGTAATTAAAAAGAAGATATAATCCCTGGTAAATTGTAAGTAATGTATGTTTGTAAATAATAGAAAGTATTAGATTATATTTGATAGTATTAAGTAATGAGACAAAATTTTTAATGAGTCTTGTATAAGTTACCCTTTTTTTTTTGTGTTCGTTATTTGTGTTAGTACTAATTTAATGTCTGCATTTAATTTATATTTATATATTTATATAACTGAAACCATGATTATAATAATAATCATAATAATGATCATAATAATAGTCATAATCATAATCATAATAATAATAATAATAATCATAATAATAACTATTTAAACTTTTACTATTGTACAATTGTACATTTTTATTATTTTTATTATGCATTAAATCATTTCGTAAATTTAAAAGAATCGAAACGAATTACAATCCTTGAATAGATCACAGGTTATTTATTTATCCAAAAAAAAAGATTTTTTTTTTTTAACACACAAAACTCAACATATGACATTTCCATTTGTTTATTCTTGAAACAGCATGAACTTATGCCCTTTACTGTACATTTCCGAAACAAACATTATTCCCGAAACAACCGAAACAACAATAATAAAAAATCTAATCTCAAGTCCGTATAAAAAAAATCATCTACATATATGGAATATATATTACATAACATTAAACATAATATATATCAAAAAACTTTATTTTTATTTTATTTTTATTTTATACACACGCACAGACTCAACCGACTAACTATATAAACTACAACTAAACGGATTAATTATTCATCCTTAATCACTGTGTGTAAAAAAAAAAAATCATTCCCCTGATTAAGTAAGTATTTTTTTTTTAGAGAAAAAAAAAACTCTAGGGTAAATATTAATATTATCAATTTTTTAATAAATACTTTATATATAAACTGATTGCTCTTTCTCTTTTTTCTCTAGATTTCATCGCTTCCTTAATTTTCTCAATTTTTACTTTCTTAATTCTTTCTTATTCATTCTCTTGTAAAATACTTGTTTTAAAAATTACTTGTATTTATTTTTTTGCGTCTACTTTCTCTTTCATTTATTATTCATAAAAAATTCAGGTAAGCTTACTATTATTTATTTATTTATTTATTTTTTATTTATTTATTTTTTAATTTCCCTTTCCCATTTCCCTTTCCCATTTCTCTTTCCCTTTTCCCTTTCCCCTTTCCCTTTCCCCTTTCCCTTTCCCTTTCCCCTTTCCCTTTCCCCTTTCCCTTTCCCCTTTCCCTTTCTTTTCTTTTCTTTTCTTTTCTAGTTCTTTCTATACTTTTCTATACAATTCCTATCAATTTTTCTCGATTTTTCTATATATTTTCTATTAAATTTTCTATCCATATCTATTTTAAATTCACCATTTCAAAATTAAATTTTTAAATTTTAATTCTCTCTTTCATACATTCATTCATTCATCCGTCCATTCATTCATTCTTATATTCATTATCGACATATGTGTATATCAATTTCTAATTTATTTTATACATTCATTCTCGTTCACATTAGGAATATTTTTTGAATAATAAATTATCATCATTATCAGCATCATCATCTGCAAATTTGATTAATTGGTAACCATCTCTTTATTATTCTTTATTTTATTATTATTTTTTATTATTAATTTCTTTGTTTCATTTACGATAAATTAATAATTTAATTAATTTAATTAAAGAACAAAGATATACTAACAATTTTTTTTCTTTCTCTATATATCCTCTCCACTATATATTCTATATATATATATCTCTTTTTTATTTTTACATCCTTCTCTTATATCACGTTTCCCTAATCTATTCTCGTCCATTCTTTCCCTTTTAATATTTATTGATTTTTTATCATTGTCATTGTAAATAGCATACATATTACCTCGTATATATCTATATATCTATATATATTCACAATTTTTTTAAAAAATTCTTTTTTTTTTTGCAAAGGATAAATTATTTCTCAAATTATCAAAAATTCATATTTGTAATTTTTCATATCTTTCACACACGCACGCACACATATTTCATCAAATATTATATTTTTCAAATCTTTCATAAAAAAAATTTTTTTTTCATACACATTTATTTCATCATTATATTTTTCATATATATATTCAAATATTTTATTATCATATACATACTTTTATTATCTATTTATCCCGAAAACGAAAGGATTTTAATAAATCACGAACCAAAAAAAAAATAAAATAAAAATAAAAATGGGAAATTGTATATCGAATGATCCAGTCAGTAAACGAATCAATAGAGAAATTAAAGAAGACGAGAAAAGAATGAAAAATGAAGTTAAATTATTATTATTAGGTAAGGTTTATTCTTATTTTTATTCTTATTCTTCTTTTTAGGTGATGAATTTTTTTAATTCTTCCTTACCTAATAACTAATAAATAAATAAATATAAAAATAAATGACAATAAATAATAATGAATAAATATATTTTATATATATGTATATATATTAGGTGCAGGAGAATCGGGAAAAAGTACAATTTTAAAACAAATGAGATTGATACACGCATCAGGATTTAATTCAAGTGAAAGAGAAACCTATCGATCAATTGTATTTGTAAATATTATGCAATCAATGAGATTAGTACTTGAAGCAATGGAATTTTTTAAAATACCGTTGGATGATAGTAATAATATGGTAAATAATCTTTTATTAATGACAATATTTTAATTAATTAATTAATTATTTATTTATTTATTTTATTTATTTATAATCTTTATCTTTTCTTAATAATAATAATTTATAGAAATATGTTTCATTGTTTAATGATTCACCGAACATCTCTAAAGGACAACCATTTCCAATTTTATATTTGGAACCATTGAAAAAATTATGGACGGATAGTGGAGTTCAACAATGTTATGAACGTGGTCATCAATATGCCCTACATGACAACATGAATTAGTAAGTTATCACGTGATGAGCGCAGTTTACACCGAACGCGCGTTTTTAATTATTAATTTATTAATTAATTCTAATTAATCGATATTTATTATTATTATTATTATTTTTTAGTTTCTTTGCATCGTTAGATAGATTATTTTCACAAAACTATGTTCCATCAGATCAAGATATTTTACATACACGAATGAAAACCACTGGTATTGTTGAAACGATATTTCATTTAGGTCAACATACCTATCGGTTAGTAAAATCTTAATATATATTTATATCCGTTATTTTTATTATATATCTTTACATAATTCTTTTTTCATTTATTAAACAATATTTTCTCTCTTTTTATCATTTTATTTTATTTTTTTTTTTTTGCATTTATTTGTTAATAGAATGTTTGATGTAGGTGGTCAAAGATCAGAACGTAAAAAATGGATTCATTGTTTTGAAGATGTGACAGCTGTATTATTCTTAGTTGCTATAAGTGGATATGATCAATGTCTGGTAGAAGATAGAGATGCTGTAAGTTAAATAATAATAATTAATAATTATTTAATAATTATTTCAATATCTTTTTTCTATTTTTTTTTTTTCACTTTCTCATTTTTTTTCTTTCTCATTTTTTTTCTTTCTTTCCTTTTTTCTCTCATTTAGAATCAAATGCAAGAAGCATTAATGTTATTTGATTCGATATGTAATTCACAATGGTTTGTAAATACCTCAATGATCTTATTCTTAAATAAGATTGATATTTTTCGAGAAAAGATTAAAGTATCATCTATACGAAAATATTTTCCCGATTATTCCGGTAAGAAAAAAAATAAAAAGAAATAAATAAATTTATATATATATGATAGATATATTCGAAAAAATATTTAATTTATAATCTAATAAAATATATTTGTATATATGATTATGCATATTTATAGGATCAAATGGAAATTTTAAACAATCATCACAATATTTCAAAAGAAGATTTCAAAGACTTAATCGTAGTGATAATAATAAAGAAATATATTCACATTTTACTGATGCTACTGATACAAATCTATTAAGGCATATAATGGGTAGCGTTACAGGTAAATAATTATTTTTATTAATTATTTTATTAATTATCTTATTTAGTTATTTTTTATAAATTAACTTATTTTTTCTTTCTTTCTTATTCTTTTAATTAGATATTATATTAACTCATAATCTAAAAGAATTAGTACTATAAAAAAATTTATTCATAAATTAATTCATTTACTTTCTATTTAATTACTTTTTATTTTCATTTTTCTTTCTTGTTTGATTTATTTCATTTCATTTCTTTTTTTGTTTATTATACATTTCCCATCCCATTCAAATCTCACTTGTTCTCTTCTCTAACATCTAGAATAATATAATATAATATGATATCATTCACCATCACCGAGACTGAAATGAAAATGAAAATGAAAAAAAAATGATTTTGATCAAATTAAAAATAAAGATGACAATAATGGTAAATAAATAAATGCGCTTATAATCTGATAATATAATTATCACAAATAAATTAGCACGGTAATGTGGCAGCGATAATCTTGCTATTTTCTCTATTGTTCCTATTTCGTTAATTTACATGACACGATAATGCTTTAAATATATCTTTTGGTACTAAAAAAAAAAAAAAATTCTATTTATTTTTACGAGTGTTTTCAAGGATCAAACAATTGGTGCATTTAAATAAATACCATTCGTATTACAGTGCAGTTTCAAAAAGTAAAAATAATAATACTGTCAATCAACAATTAAAATAACACTACATCTTGAAATTAAATTATATTGATAAAGTGATTTAAGTATTTTATGTATTTCTTTACATATATTTATACATTTAACATTCTTTCATCGCATCGATAATAATATTTATCATTTGGAAACTTGGAAAAATGATATAAAAAAAAAATGCAACGGCATTATCTATCCTAGAAGTCACTTGATAGCCGACTGTCTGACAATAAATTCAATAGATGAATATTATTTGTCATAAATATTTACATTTTTAGATTTTGCTCTAACTTTTACCTCTTCTGCGCCCCGCAAAATTGTATAATATTGCTATATACATAAATGCTGAATTTAATTTAATAGTAAAATTTTTTTTACACGCAATCACTAATAAATAATTAACCTACGGTAATTTTTATATTATATTTTTATTTGTAAAAATTTATTAAACAATAAATTATATTAATTAATTATTTATTCATTAAATTATATTAACTTTAAATAAAATAAGAAATGGCTACTCAAGAAATTGTTTGGAATGAAAAATTAAAAATTATTTGGAGTAAAACATGCTATTCTCTAGACCGCAATATTCATAAAACATTGACTGAGCAAGAAGAATTTCGAAAAAATATTATTGAAAATGATTCATCTCTTACAGAAAAAGAAAAGAATTTTTTATTTAATCAATTAAAGGATACATATGATGGATTTAGAATTGAATATAATTCTGTAGAAAAACAACAATGCAACAATTGTCAGAATTTGCATCAAGCAACCCAATATTGTGAATTTTGTATTCGTAAATATTTAGAAAATAATTTTGAAAATTGGTCATCTGGAAATAATGAAATTGACAAATTAATTCAAGAATATCAGCAAAAAACTATAGTACCTAATAAAATAATTGAATGGATTGAATATGATCAATTTGAGAATATCGAGCATATAACAGAAGGAGGATGTGCTTTCATTTATACAGCAATTTGGAAAGATGGATGCTATAATAAATGGAATTCTGAAAGACAACTATTGGAAAGATATGGAAGACAAAAGATTGTTTTGAAAAGATTGAATAACTCAAATAATAATAACGTGAATTGGTTTCAAGAAGTAAGTTAAATTATTATATTCCGTTTAATATTTCCAAATATTAATTACGTGATTAAAAACATTAGGTGACATTAAGTTTCACACTTGATAAAGCTTCCTCATTTCTTGTTAACTGTTTTGGATTAACTAAAGATCCAAGCACCCAAGATTATATGTTAGTTTTAAATTATTATGATAATGATTTAAGACATTTTTTAAAAGATAATTATCAATCACTTGCATTATTACAAAAATATAATATTATTTACAAAATAGCAAGTAAGTTACATAAAATTCATGAACAAAATATAACACATAGTGATCTTCACTCAGGAAATATTTTATATAATGCACGCGGTATTAACTGGAGAATTAGTGATTTAGGATTTAGTGGACCAGTTGACAAACAATTAGATAGTATCTATGGGAATCTCCCATACATTGCACCTGAACCTTTATGTAAAAAAGATTATACAACAAAATCAGATGTGTATAGTTTAGTTATTATAATGTGGGAAGTGATTACTGGCGAAACTCCCTTTGGTGATCATGAATTCGATTCTGATCCTTATTTTGCTCTTGCAATAATTAATGGATATAGACCTGAAATTTACAAGTACATTCCAGACGAATATGCAACTTTAATGAAACAATGTTGGGATGCTAATCCTGATAATAGATCTGATGCAAGAAAAATTAATAATAAATTGAAATCATTAATTCGGTTATTATATAATGAAATGGATAAGCAAGAACCAACTATTCAATCTAACAGTTCAGAATCAAATTTTTCCCAAACAAGTTTAACGAAAATTAAAAATAGCAAAAAAATCCAAACTAGTAAAGTATATACGTTTAATATTTCAGCTCAACCTAGAAATGCCACAGAAGGTAATATATTTTTAAATTTTATTTTTTATTTATTTTATTTTATATTTTATTAATTAATTTATTAATTTTTCATCATCTTTATAGAAGAACAAGAAGGTAAAATTGCTCAAATTATTAATTCCAATAAAAATCTCCATTTGATCCAAATTAATATAATGTTGTAACTTATATTTAGCATATCAAACTAAACAATTTGATTTTGAAATCTCTGAAGGTAATATTTTTAATACGATTAATAATAATTAGTTTGATATTTAAATGAAAAATACTTATTAGTTATTGCATAATTATAGAACTTGAGCAACTATCTCTTAATAATGTTGATGGCTCGAATGATTCTTAAAGTAAGGTAATTGATATGATATGATTCATTCTATTTTCATAAATTTATTTATTTATTATTTTATTTTATTTCAACTTCAGTTGATCGAGAATATGGGGTTGCCAGTCTTTCAAATTTGGGCTCGTAATTTCATGATAAAATTTATTTCTTATTATATTTTTGTTTCTTTCATTATTAAAACTTTGGATTTCATTATTTAATATTTTTATTTTTTTTTTATTATAAATTATTTTATTTTATTAAAATCATCTATGTATACTATTTTTTTTTATTATTATTTGAACAATTGATTTTATTTTTTACATCAAATAAAGTTATTTTACATTTATTTTATATTTTTAAAAAATTTTTGTCAAAATTTTACCTCACGTATACGGTACAGATAAATCTAAGAAATGAATTAAAAATTTGGATAACATTCTTTAGTTTACTTATTTATAATTTTAACTCATTAATAAAGATGAGAAGTAATAAAGTCGATAAGTAGAAGAAGAAAAAAAAAAATTATGTAAATTCATTAAATTCTACGTTAAAATAAAATTCGTTAAACGTTAATTGCATTTCATTTAATTATTAATTCGTGATGTGAGTTATTCAATTTGAGAATCTCGCATTCCTAGAAAATCCATATCCGATTATTAAAACACTTCCGATTACATATTGAATAGTGAATAAAGGAAAAATATAAGAATCAAAGTAAAAATTATTTAGACATGATTTGGTGCCACGTACAATTTACGCTGTAATTATTCTTTTATTAATTAATTTTAATTAAATTATTTTTACAAAGTTATATTCCATCGGATCAAGATATTTTACATACACGAATGAAAACCACTGGTATTGTTGAAACGATGTTTCATTTAGGTCCACTTACCTATAGGCCAGTAAAATCTAATATATATTTATATCCGTTATTTTATTATATATCTCTAATCCCTTTTCCTTTATTAAATAATATTTTCTCTCTTTATCATCTCTCTCTTTATCATTTTTATTTTCATTTTTTGCATTTATTGTTAATAGGAATGTTTGATGTACAGTGGCGGTCAAAAGTATTGCATCCCTGACTTTTTGCCTTAAAAAATTCTGCCTCCTGAACGATTGATTTTAGAACAATAGTTACTATACTCATTTTAATCTTTAAGTTTTGGAGAATTTTTTAATTTTTTTTTTTGTGCCAAATTAATAATGCTTATTTTTTCGCAAATGGGTGATCGACATCAGCAACTGAACAAAATTTTATATGGCACAGCTACAGTGACGACGATCATCATAGGGTTTATCATCCCTCTTGATATACCAAATTTCGACGATCGGGCCGGTGGTTGCTGCGTAATTCACTCTCAAAAATTGAAATTTTACATATGAAATAATAAAAAAAAATAATTTAAATGTAAAATTTCAATTTTTGAGAGTGAATTACGCAAGCCCGATCGTCGAAATTTGGTATACGTTCAAGAGGGATGATCAACCCTATGATGATCGTCGTCACTGTAGCTGTGCCAATATAAAATTTTGTTCAAGAGATCGAAAATTTTACCAAGTGCCAGTTGCTGATGTCGATCCCCCATTTGCGAAAAAATCAGCATTATTAATTTGGCACAAAAAAAAAAAAAAAATTAAAAATTCTCCAAAACTTAAAGATTAAAATGATTATAGTAACTATTGTTCTAAAATCAATCGTTCAGGAGGCAGAATTTTTTAAAGGCAAAAAGTCAGGGATGCAATACTTTTGACCTCCACTGTAAGTGGTCAAAGATCAGAACGTAAAAAATGGATTCATTGTTTGAAGATGTGACAGCTGTATTATTTTTAGTAGCTATTAGTAGATATGATCAATGTCTGGTAGAAGATAGAGATGCTGTAAGATAAATAATAATAATTAATAATTATTTCAATATCTTTTTTTTTCTATTTCTCATATTTTCTTTCTTTCTTTTTTTCTCATTTAGAATCAAATGCAAGAAGCATTAATGTTATTTGATTCAATAAGTAATTCGCAATGGTTTGTAAATACCTCAATGATCTTATTCTTAAATAAGATTGATATCTTTCGAGAAAAGATTAAAGTATCATCTATACGAAAATATTTTCCCGATTATTCGGTAAGAAAAAAATAAAAAATAAAAAGAAATAAATAAATTATATATATATATGATAGATGTACCTGAAAAAAATAATCTAAAATATATTTATATATATGATTATGCATCTTTATAGGGTCAAATGGAAATTTTAAACAATCATCACAATATTTCAAAAGAAGATTTCAAAAACTTAATCGTAGTGATAATAATAAAGAAATATATTCACATTTCACTGATACTACTGATACAAATCAATTAAGGCATATAATGGGTAGCGTTACAGGTAAATAATTATTTTATTAATTATTAAAAATTATTTTATTTTTTATAAATTAACTTATTTTTACTTTCTTTCTTATTCTTTTATTAGATATTATATTAACTCATAATCTAAAAGAATTAGTACTATAAAAAAAAATTATTCTTCATAAATTAATTCATTTCCTTTCTATTTAATTTCTTGTTTGATTTATTTCATTTCATTTTCATTTTTTGTTTATTATACATTTCTCATCCCATTCAATTCTTTCACTTGTTCTCTTCTCTAGAATAATATAATATCATTCACCATCACCGAGAGTGAAATGAAAATGAAAAAAAAAAATAATTTTGATCAAATTAAAAATAAAGATGACAATAACGGTGAATAAATAAATAAAACCGCTTATTAATCTGATATTATAATTATAATTGACAAATAGCACGGCACAGTGACCAGCGATAATCTTGTTATTTTTTCCTATTTCGTTAATTTACATGACAATAATGCTTTAAATATATCTTTTGGTAAAACCTTCAACTAAAAAAAAATCCTATTTATTTTCATGAGGTTTTCAAGAAGTTGAGTAAAGATCGTCATTTTTTATTTATTTGTAAAATTAGTGCATTTAAATAAATTACAGTTTCTGGATCGAATAAATTAAAAGTAAAAATAATAATATCAATAAATGAGATTAAATTATATTGATAAAGTGATGGCAATTTAAATTTAAGTATTTTATGTAATTCTTTTTATACATTTACATATTTAACATTCTTTCAATGGATGAATATTATAAATATTTACCTTTTAGATTAGTCCTTAAGACAATAGAAAAGTGATTTTGTGACTTAATTCACAAAGTCATATGACAATTCTCTGGAAATTATTTTATTTATTCCGTAAATAATTTTCAGCTATATATAAACGGATAATAAGTTTTAATGTTTTACTATCAACCTGTTATCAAAATATTATAATTGCTCTAACTTTTACTTCTTCTGCGCCCCCACAAAATTGTATAATATCGCTATATATACAAGTAACATAGCTGCTGAATTTAATTTAATATCATTTGCAATAAAATTTTTTTGCACGCACGCATATATTCCAATCACTAATAAATAATTAACTTACGGTAATTTTATATTATATTTTTAAACAATAAATTATATTTTTTAATTATTTATTCATTAAATTATTAACTTTAAATAAAATAAGAAATGGCTACTTAAGAAATTGATTGGAATGAAAAATTAAAAGGTGTTTGGGATAAAGCAATCTTTTCTCTAGACTTCAATATTCATAAAACATTTACTGAGAAAGAAGAATGTCGAAAAAATATTATTGAAAATGATTCATCTCTTACAGAAAATGAAAAGAAATTTTTATTTAATGAATTAAAGAGATTATATGATGCAATTAGAATTGGTAATTCCGTAGAAAAACAACAATGCAAAAATTGTCAGAATTTGCATCAAGCAATCCAATATTGTGAATTTTGTATTCGTAAATATTTAGAAAATAATTTTGAAAATTGGTCATCTGGAAATAATGAAATTG
>CAJVPK010000716.1:0-23225 GCA_910592015.1 Diversispora eburnea | reverse complement strand
GCATTTGAGATTTATTCTAAATTTGCTGATGAGGGGTCTCTTGTAGCTTTAAATTTTGTTGCAAATTGTTATGAATTAGGATATAGTGTTAAAAAAAATGAAAAGAAAGCATTTGAATTATATTTGAAGTCAGCTAAAGAAGGGAGTATTGTAGCACGATTTAGAATCGGCTCTTTTTATATAGAGGGTATAGGAACTGCCATAAATGAATCTGAAGGATTTCGATGGTATATGAAATCAGCTCTTTCTGGAAACATTTTGCAATTAATAATACTGGCCGTTGTTATGGGAAAGGTCAAGGTGTGAATAAAGACCCTAAAGAAGCATTCAAGTGGTATTTGAAGGCTGCCGAAAAAGAAAATCCCGTATCACAGAGTAATTTAGCATATTATTTTAAAAATGGAACTGGAATTGATAAAGATGAAGTGAAAGCATTTGAATGGTTTAAAAAAGCTGCAGAAAATGATCATATCGATGGCCAATACAGTGTTGGAAAATGCTATTATGAAGGATGTGGAACTGGGAAAGATATTTTAAAAGCCATACACTGGTTAAATAAAGCAAAGGAAAATGGAGATACAGATGCAGATAAATTATTAGAAAAAATTGTCAATAAAATAGTTTAATGTTTCTTTATTGTTTAGAAAATTAAAGTTTTTATTTATTTATAGATAGAACTTTAAAATTTCATCTTTTAAATGAAACTTATATTGCTGTTTTTTAGAATGTTCATTATGGCAGTTTATAAAAAATTATAGTAAGTACTCCAAATTTAATAAAACTTAATGTGTAGCTGAATAAAATGATAAAATATCAAAGAATTAAAATTTAAAGTAAAATACGGGTGTGTATAAGAAATTCAATAACTTATATTGACGTTAACAAAACGAGTGATGGGTCAAGGTTATAAAAACAAACAATATATGTCGAAAATTCATATTTTATTAATATTTTGTTCACGTAATTCTGTTTCCAAAACTGTATAATGCATCATGTCTTGATCTAATAATATCATAATTAGCTGTTCAACCATAGTTTGCTTTCATTTCTCTTTAGGAACTGCAAAGTATAATTTTATATAATTCGTTATTTATACATACTGTA
Source organism: Diversispora eburnea (assembly GCA_910592015.1). Lineage (NCBI taxonomy): Eukaryota > Fungi > Glomeromycota > Glomeromycetes > Diversisporales > Diversisporaceae > Diversispora > Diversispora eburnea. The sequence continues at coordinate 22,121 of CAJVPK010000716.1, read as the reverse complement.
TTATTTATGATTTTATATTACTACGATCATTATTGGTATTCAAAGCATGAATAAACTAAAATTTATATAATAGAGTACAATTATCGGGTAGTGAGAGGGTCAAAAAAAAATGAATTGAATATTATATTAATTCATAACAATTATAATTATGAATGATTCATTCAGTTTTTTGTCCTACGATTGTTCTTTAAAATTTATAAATTATAGTTATTTAAATGAAAAGCACGATTTTAAACATCTCGATAAAGTAATTTGTATATTTAATATAAACAACATTAGATCTGATCTCTCTTTTCGTTGCGTTTCGATTTAAATGAAAGAAGATCACATCATTATGACGTGAGAAAAGTGGTTGCCGCATTAATTTGCATGAAATAAAAATACCTTACGTAATAAAAGGTAAATGTTTTGAGCAAAATAAAACTTTAATGTGATAATACATATTCGTTTATTAATTTTTTAGAATTAAATATATAAAAATAAATGGATCTATTTATTATAAAACATTAAATAAAAAATTAATCATCATTCAGTGATGTACAATGAGCCCTCTATAAACGCACCCTATACTTCGGTCCCATCTACTAATAACACTTATATAATTTCCCTCCATAAATTCTTCACTCTATAAACGCACCCTAATGCTGATTCCCCGGGAGTGCATTTAAAGAAGGTTCAATTTGGTCAGAACGTAAAATGCTGTGTTATACCGTTAAAATGTAGTAAACTTGTGTAATTTACCAATTTCAATCAAGGCATTATAATAATCAACTTTATTACTTGAAAAATTATTTGATATATTGGTCATTTTTATAAAGTTAATAATAATAATAATAAATGTAAAATGATTATTCCAACTTGTATGTGTTCCCTAATTTGAAATACTTATTCATTGGCTCTTTTTAAAATAAGAATAACACATTGATAAGAACTAGCTTTTAAAAACAAAAAAAAAATAACTAATAATTATAACGTACAGTACATAAATAATTGTCATTTTTTATTGATGAATAAAAATGCACCGTTCAAAAATGAATTGTATTGTCATTATTAAGAAAATGCCATTCCAATCGGGCATTTTGTTTTTATAATTGTAATATTCATCTTTTTATTATTGTTTTTAAAATTCAAAAATTCCTAAATTATATATCTGATATCAATATATGTTTGATAAATTAATTTCAATTACAAAAGAAAAACATTTGATTAAGCAGAACAGAATGTAATACTGACTATTAAAATTATTTAAACTGTGATTAAAGCCATATTTGAGGAATTAGATTTTTGATGATATAATTCAATAATTTACTGAATTTTTTATTTGTGAGTTTCTCTTCATCAGTGATGGTGAAGAGGAAATTAATTTTGCGATGGGCCTTTACTTTTGCAGAGATAGAAGCTTCCTTACTATTTATAAAAAAAACTTTTACACAAGTTATCTGAAGAAAAGATATTGGGGTAAAATGTAGGTCTCAAAACCTTCCGAAATACGAAAAACAGTAAAGATGATTTTTAATTTCTATTATTTATCTATTTTATTTATTAATTTTATTTTATCTTATCATTTACAAATTCGCTTATTATTTTTTTTAAGCTTCGAATATTGAAAATATATGAATATATGGATCTTGATTTATTAATCAAGACAGAGTAGACAGAGTGAAGAGTATACAGGATTGGTTAATCAATTATAATAGTTATGACGACCAGCACCAATAGCACTATGTACAATCAATAATACTGGAACAAAAAAATGATCATCATTAAATTATGTGGTCACGAGCGCAAAATTGTTGTATTTGCAAAAAAAAAAAAATCAAGATATTTTGAATAATGGAAAACGGAAAAATGAGCAATCACTTTGAATGTTAGGTTAGAACGTAATTATATTTTCCATTTATTCTTATTCTTATTACTATTAACTGTGTAAAAATGTATCAAATAATTTAAATTGACAAGTTGATTTTATAAGATCCCAATTGAAGTTCGGTAAATTAACAATTTATCTTATTTTATTTTAAAAAGAAGTTAAGATTTCTTTTAATAAGAATCAAGTATAGAAATAACCAATATTTTTGTTATAAGTATTAAATGTTTAACTAACATACAATTTAAGCATATTTTAATTTGGCAGCATGGAATATAATTCAAGAATTTTCTAGTTTTAAAAACAATAATAAATTATTCCCTACAGTGAAGAAGAATATTACAATTCTAATAAACAAAATGTCGGATTGGAATGGCATTTTCCTAATAATAGCAATACAAATAATTTTTGAATAGTGCATTTTTATTCATCAATAAAGGCAAGAAGAAAGGAGAAGAAATTATGTACGTTATAATTATTATTATTTTTTTGTTTTCAAAAGCTAGTTCTTATGAATGAAGAAATTTCCTATACACATATTTTACTAGTCTTCAATAGATTTGATATTTTAATGTCAATTTCGAAATGGGATAATACTAGAATCATATAAAAAAATTATCATACATTATAAAGAAGTTATTATTCAATAAAATACTTTAATCTTTTATTATACAATAATTTAATTACTTTATTTTAAAAAAAATGGACATTATAATCATTATGTTTATTTTTTTACGTTCATTTATTTATTTTGGTACACACCTTTTGGAACATTGAAAATTCAATCAATTAATTACTTATTTAAGAAATTATATAATTAAAAATGGAAATATATATTTTAAAAGAAAAAATTTAATTAAAATAAAATAATTCAAATAAAACAACAAATAATAAGATATCAACTAAAAAATTTACACAGAAAATTAACAAATCATCATTATACAACTTATAATAATTCGATTTAGAAATGGAGAAAATTATGATGACAATTTGATCATGATGGTTTAATACTACTATTATAAATATTGAAGTTTGGTTATAATTTATTATGTGTTAAAAATATTTTTTTAAAAAAAGAAAGTAAAAATAACAATCTATTTAAATGTCTCGATGAAAGAAAGATAAAATTATTTTTTTTTTTTCAAATAATTCATATAACAAAATATACTATTTACTATTCACCATGACTAAAAGAAATTATATTGCGTTGATTACATAACAAACATTTTTAAACCTTATTCTTATTATTATTACATAATTAACTATCTTAATTCAAATTCGTTATTTTATTTTTTGGTTAATTATTTTAATTATTAATTATAATTAAATATGATATTTATGATATTTAATATATTCTCGTCATTTTTGTGATAAAAAAATTTAACAATTAATCACCATAATCATTATAATAATAAGTTGTCACCCTGACAAACTCCAATAATTCAATTCAAGTGGTAACATAATAATGATCTCTGGCCGAATATTAAAAAAAAAAAAATCCGAGTTCTTTCATTGGGACCAACTATTTCTTAATCTAACTTTTATTTAATCTCATCTATTCTGATCATTCCATCCAACCAATTGTGCCATGAATCTCAAATCTCATTGAATTGTTCTTCAACTTTTTAGCAACTCATTTAATTGTTCTTATAACAGGATCAATTTTCGATGAAGAAGCCACAACTGGTTTTGGAGCTATTGGAACGAGATGTGATAGATGCAGGGTGGGGGAAGCTTAAAATAGGAAAAACATGATTACTTAAATTTAACTCAAAAAAAAATTTATTTTTATAGAATGCACTAATAAAAATTTTTTAGACATTTCTTGTACTGTATTATTTCTTACAATAAAGCACGAAATTAAATTTACGCCCGATAAATTTTATTAATAAATGATACATATTTTTATTAAATAAAAACTAGGTGTTCATGTGACTATCTACGAAATTTAAATTACAAATGATAAAGGAATTATCATGTCACATTTAAAAATAAGTGACTCTTCTGTTTCTGTAGTAAAAATTAAATTTCAACTATTTCCTCCTTTAACTGATTTCAAGAACCATGGAAATGCTTTGTCTCAATCCCATACTTACAGTACAACAATATTTAAGATTGTCCTTTATTATTCCTCCATGGCTGATTCAAAAACCATTGAATTACCTTTTCTTCATCTTTTGTAGGAATTCAAAAATTTGATATATTTTTATTATCATTATTATTATTGTGAAAAGTTTGAAAAGGAATATAACATTAAAATGATAAATTTTTTATTTAGACAATGTTTAGTAAAATATGTTTATCGATGTGATTTTTTTTAAAACAAACGATCATATTGAAAACATATAAAATTGTTAAAAAAACTACGACTTCACTTTCTCTATCATTAAAATAAAATTAGAAATAATGATTTTCAGTTAAAAGATTTCTAAACCAAATGGTTTAGAAAGTTTATTGAAAAATGTAGAAAATAATTAAAAAATAAATTCTTTGAAAATAAATAATATTTCTTGAAATTATTTTGAAAATATTCTTATTAATCACAAGCCTTCATCTTAGAAAATAATGGATGAATTCAAGTTAAACCATTTTAATCTTATAAATTTATTTCATACTTTATTACGATTTAATAATAACCTTTTTGTATAAATCAATAAATAATTACTTTTCAGGAAAAAAGGGAGAACGTAATGTTCGAATCATATTTGGTTCTGCTATTAAAAATCTTAGTTGATTTAATCGACTAGAGCTAAAAAATTTTCTATAAAATTTATTAAACAAGCATTATCACCATATAAAATGAAATAAACTGATGCGTATTTTTAATCATATTTTCAATATTCTTTCTTGTTCAAGGTTTAATTTTCATTCCATTTAATTTCTTGAGTAACCATTTCTTATTTCATTTAAAGTTAGTATGATTTAATGTATAAATAAATAAATAATTAATATATAATTTATTATTTATTAATTTTATACAAATAATAATATAATATAAAATTATCGTAGGTTAGGTTTTTGTTAATATATAATATAAGATTTATTATTTAAATTGACTTTAATTATTTATCAGTTCAGTGATTCGAATGTATGTACGCAGGTAATTTTATGAGACGCAAAAGATATAGTGATAATATAGAAATTTTTATTTATTTTAATTGAAATTTATTTTTATTGATTTTTTTCCGATCCGAAATTACACGTAATGTAGATAATTATTTTTAATTATTATATAGTTAATATAACAATATTTATTTATTTTGTTTAAATTGTACGATAGAAGAAAAGGTAGATTTTATTTCAACTCAGGATTAGCTCTCGCTGTAATGATTGTTCTTGTTAAATTAGATATTCGGATTGATGACTACTATTATTATTATCATCATCATCATCAATTGTAGTAAGTATTTCAAATTAATTCCAACCATTAATGTAGAAGAAAGTGATTTAAGAAAATGAATTGTATTATTTATTGAATATAAGAACCTGCAAAAAGTATATTGCATATTTTACTATGATATTATAATAACCTTTTTGTATAAATCGAATCAACAATATATAAACAAATCGTGATATTTTATTTAATAAAAAATCTTAATTATGGACTAAGTCATTTGAATTCATATAATAATTTCATATTCTATCTAAGTGTATAATATAAAAACATTAGTACCAAGCAACCTTTGGTGTTAATAATATTCAAAAAGCCCTTGTAGATCAGTAAGTGTTTTTTTCTTAAATTAAATATCGTAAATGATAATTAATTAATAATTAATTGATTAGTACCCAAACTACTCTGCACCACATTCTCACTACACGCGTTCAAAGATTGTATTGAGAATCGTGAAGTAATTGCTTTTGAAATTAAAGAAATTATTGATGAGCCTGTTCACTCTTGGGGTTTTAAAGTACAAATAAATCTTTAACATATATTCATTTAAACATTTTATTATTATTTTTAGTTAATTAATTTGATAATTTAATAATTTATTATTTATTAATTATTTATTATGAAAAGATTGAAAGTGTTTTAATCAAGGATATTCAATTCACACAGGATTTACAATCTTCCCTTTCTTCAGCAGCTAAACAAAAGGAATTGGTGAGAGTAAAGTTATTGCTGTTCGGGCTGATGGCGAGAGTAAAGTTATTGCTGCTCAGGCTGAAGGTAATTAAAGGAATTAAATTAAATTAAATTAGATGAATTAAATAAATTAAATAAGTTAAAAATAAATGAATAAGTAAATTAATTCATTATTATTTTTTTTAGTTGATTCTGCAAAATTCATGAAACAAGCTGCCGAACTTCTTAATTCACCGACTGCAATGATATTGTATAAAAATAGATATATAATATATAATATAATATGTAATATAATATAATTTTACAATATTTAATTATTTCCTTTTAAACATTTAAATTTCCCTATTTATAATAGAAAATGCAATAACTTCAAACAATGGCTGGAATGTCAAAATCTTCTGGCGCCAAAGTCATCTTTATGCATTTCGATTCATCACATGATGATGGTACTCCCGGACCATCTACTGATGGCGCTATCGTTAGTAGCGACGGCATGCTTAATCCTGCAAGCGCTGCTATTTATCAAACGATGGCTGAAGATCGTAAAAAATAAAGAAATAAGAAAATTATTTTTTTTTTATAAAAAAGAAATAGTACAACATTTTATTTTTTATTTTTTACACAACATTAAACGCAGTAATTATTTATTTTTGTTAGAAAATATTTTTATTTGATTGTAACAATTGTCTAAAGTTTAAAAATTGTTAAAAAAATAAATAAATAGTTCTAATTTTATTCAAATTTTATTTAATTTTGTATTTAACTTTATTCTATTTTTTTTTAACAAACTTTTTTTTTTACTTACTAACATTCCTATCTATTTACGTTTTTCAATACGTAACGTTATAATAAGCCATAATTCAAATACATGGTTTAGTGAATTAGACTTAATAAATAAATAAAATTAACAAAATGAGGTCATTTAAAAGTCACTTCTGGATCGAACATATACAAATTATTTTTTTTTAAAAAAAAGAGGTATTAATGTACCAATTCTTACCACATTTCGTTCTTACCTATTTTTCCACTTAAATCATGATTATTTTGCGATTTTTATTCGGATAAAATATTACTTTAATTTATTTAAAAAATCTTCATTTATATATACAATACCATCAACTTTTTTAATACCACTTCACATTAACCACTTTCCTATTGTTGATCTTACATCCTAATTAACATAATAAATAGTGCCATAAACACCTTTTACAATTTGTTTAATATTTTGAAATCTATCATATGGTGTCCATTCTATTAATTTATTCAATCGACAGTTAGTTGTATATCTTAAATAAATTTATTTATTGTATCATAACCGCGTGTCCATTTATTAAAATCTTTTTTGAAAAATGTTGAGTTGCGCCTCTTGTAATTATACTTTAAGTTGACAACAAAGTAGTAAAGCAAAATATCATAAATTAGGAATGTTAATAAAATATTTTTTTGATTTTAATAAATACATGTGATTCTTATTCATATATAAATAATAATAACTAGAATTCTCAAAAATAACAAACTAGTCAAAATTGGATAAATTTCATATAATTTATAATTTGGAAAATCACATAAATTAAGAAATTTCAGTTAAATTAATTGACAAACTTCAATTGCATTAGAGATTTAAATGAAAATTATTAAAAAATGAGATTGGTCAAAACAAATTTAAGTTAATGACCATCAAAATCAAGATTATTTATATGAATATTATTAAAATCAAAAGGTAAAAGTTTGCTTATGATATTTACTTCATGATGAGTAATTTAAGCAGAAGATAAACATCTTCACCATACATTTTTTTGATCTGAATTTAAAAACATAAGTGAATGCTCTGTCTTTTTATCGTAGATCAATCCATTTTTCTGATATATAAAATCATTTCAGCACTTGGACGTTCAGATGCATTTTTGTGCCAACACATTTCCATTAATTCTATATGTGTATCTTTACTAATTTTTAGTTGAAGTCCATTGAAAATATCAATAGCTAATTCGCCATTATATGCTCTGTTAGCAAATGGTCTTTTTCCTGTTGAAATGATCCACATGACAATTCCAACACCATAAATATCTGAAGCTTGTGAATATTGATATTTATTCAACACTTCAGGTGCAATATATGGCAATACACCATATGCTCCAGATGATGAGGTTTCATTTGCTAATCTACATAGTCCTAAATCTCCCAACCTTATATTTTGAATTATTATATGCTTCAGTTATCATAAAATTATAAGATTCCCCGGGTAAATATCATGAGCACGTCCTTTACTATGAATAACTTTTAATCCCTAACAAAAGAATTCAATTACCATATCCGTTCAATCCAAAGTAATTATTTATTATGATTAAGAAAATCCCTCAAATTTCCATTTTTCATATGTCACAAAACTATTGCATATCATATTCTTTTGTCATTGAATCCTGGATTATACCCAAAATTGGTAAAACATATTTGACACGACTTTTGAAATTTGCAGTTAACTATAGTCACAAAGATTAAAATTAATATAAATATTGTTATATATATTATATATTGATGTATTTAATATTTACCTCTTTAAAAATTCTGAACTAATATCTTGTGAATTTTTAAGTTTCTTCAAGACAACTTGATTTGATTTGTAAAATTCAAATACTTCTTCAGGCATATCTATCCATTCTGCTTTTCCTTCAGCTAAATATTCTATGTTTTTCAATTTACAATAATCCATACGTCTCCAAATTCCCATTCCTTTGCATTTTCATCTGATTAAGTCATAAGAATAATCTTGCTAACATTATAATTACCACTAGACCATTTTGGTTTTTATATAAGTTTACAATCTGAACATGTATAATCAATTGATTTGAATTTTTATAATTAATATATTGATGTTCTAGTTTATTCAATTTGTTCTGATTTTTTTTAACATATGAAATTTCATTTCGATAGAAATATTCAACTGAATTTTGTCTCCTCCCTCAACTGGTTTCAGAAGCCACTGGAATGCGTTCTCTTCATCTTTTGTGGTTCCAAGTCCTCTGAAATAAGAATATCCAAGATTAGTTTGTCTCTTGTAATTTCCCCCTTCAGCTGATTTTAGGTACCGCTGGAATGCTTTGCCTTCATCTTTCATGGTCCAATCCCTTTTTGATAACAATATCCAAGATTGAATTGTCCAACAATGCGCTCTCCTTCAGCTGATTTCAGGTACCACTAGAATGCTTTCCTTAATATTTTATGGTTCCTGTTCCTTTGAGATAACAATTTCCAAGATTATTTTGTCCCATGTGGTCTCCCCCTCATCTGATTTCAGGTACTGACGTAATTTCCTCTTCAATATTTATAGTTTCAGTTCATTAAAATATATATTTTCCATTTACGTAATGATTTGTTCAGTATATTAAAGTTATAACAAAATTATTGAATTTAAAAGTTTGAAATGGAATATATATGTTTTTTAAAAGTGACGAATCTATTATATAAAAAGGATATCAGAAAGAAAAACTTTAATTGCATGTTTTATTATTTCAAAAAATACGCATATGAATATGAAGATTGAAGTTGACAGCTCATTATTAAATTTCCATTTTACGATTCAGCATTTTGAATTCATCCGTTTTTACGATTAAAAATCCCATTTCTAAAATTGGAATTATAAAATTTCAAGTGTAGCCCGATCTTCATAATGCATCATTGAACATTTCAAAATTAATAATGACCTACTTGATTTTGTCAAATTTAATTATGAATGTTTTCTATTATAACTTCTTTATTGTTATTAAGATAATTTGTTTGTACGAATGATGAACCATTTCGATATATCTGATATATATAAAATATTTAATATCAAAAAATTGATATGTTAAAAGCCAATCATACAATAATAATTGATCCATTATTAAATCATTAATAAGGTCAATTATTATTCAATATGTCCAAAATTCATGATAAATTAGATTTACGTTAAATTCAAGGCCATTAATAAAAAATTGATCTCAATAAAATTATCTAAATACTCACGAGTTTCTAGAAGCGGTAATAGATTAACAACTTGTTTGTTTTATTATTTAAAATTTTGTGATATCGAAACAACTGTACGATTTCCTTAAAATACCATCTAGGGAAGCGATATAATCAAATGAAGTGAAAAATCTGGGAATGGAAATGAAGCGCAATTTAGTATGTATGTAATCATTTAGTACGATAATTAATATCATGCTATAAAGTATATAAGAATATTGTATTAAAAAAACTTAAGAATAGGCTACACTAACTTTCTACTAACCATTAACTCTAATCCATAATCCTAAACTAACTTTTAATAATCGCGGAAAACTTAATGAATGGTTACACGTAATTTTTACTATTTCAATGTACAGTACGTGCACTAAAAAATAATATTAAATTAAATTAAAATTGCGGGAAAAATTATTATTTTCTAAATTGCAAAATATAAGTTAAAAATTCAAGCTAATAAATGTCTTGACCCCGAACTCTTGTTAAAAAGGTGGAAAAAGATAATTAATAGAAGAACAACACCAATAAACAAAAAATTGTACCTAAATACAAAGCCAAATACCAAAATGATTCTTAAGCGAAATCGAGATGCTACAAAAGAAATGAAATGAAGTAATAAATTTCAGGATAGATTCTATATATGAATGACATTGTAATGATAATGATTCGTTGAAATAATAATTTTTTGCAATAATAATAATAATTGATTTATTATTTTCATTTGTTGTAATAATAATTTGTTATCATTCCTTTAATAATATAATGTTTCTTTGCAATATATTTATAATAATGAGTAAACAAGTAAGAGTTTATTTATCCATAAGCTTCGTAATAGAAAATATTATTTTTTTTATGAGCGAAAATGTTGTTTTTTGATAAAAGTAAATAGTTTTTTCATAAAAAATAGTTTTTTGCGAGTGAAAAAAAATTGATATTTATTTTTCATGGGAAAAAAATCAGGAGAAAAAAAATATGCATTAGGAATGATGGCTACACAGAATAAATAAATAAAGTGATCAACTCTGAATTTCTTTTTTTAGAATAATCATGTCAATGATAATATAAGTAATAAAAAGTATAGTATATTTAATATTTATAGCTCTTTATATTATTTATTATAAAAATTAATAATATAAAATAAATAATGAAGGTAAAATTGAATAATCATAATAATCACTATTGTAATACTAATTATTATTATGATTGCAATTGTAAATATGATTATTCTTATTATTTAATTTAGTTTAATCAGATAAACTTAATTAATAAACCAATTTATTAGATATATATTAACATATAATATTATATTTTAATAATTGTGCATAATAGAAGTTGCGCTGTAGGGTGAAAAAATATTACACTGATAATATTTAAAAATATAAAATAAATATTTCATTGATAAATGTAATCAGAATATGTAATAATTAAGTATAATTGTATGTAATAAAGATATAACAATATTTATACCTGGAATGAATTTATGAATTATTCTTATTAAATTTTAAAGAATATAATTTATTAATTAAATTTTAAGAATAAAAATTTATTATAAAATCATGTATTCAATCACTTTAATTAATAAATCATTTATTTCAATAATTTTTAATTATTTAAGAAAATAATTTATTATTACCTTAATGTATCGTAGAGAATAAATTTCTTTTGGGAAATCAAGAGTGTTATCTTTACTTTTATTTATTACTTAGTATCACATATTATTAATTTTTTTATTATTAGTACTATGTATCACTTAGTATTATTTTAAGAAAGTCAATTGAAACATGTACAATAGATAAGGAATATAATAGATAAAATTTATTAAGATTTATAAGAAAAAAAGAATAAAATATATATGTAAGAAATTAAAAAATATATACATGAAATTGAAAAAAAAAGATATTTATATGATATAATTAAAAAAAAAAAAGATATAATTGATATGAAAAAAGAAAAAAAAATTCAATTCGAATAAAAAAAGAGGCATATATGAAAATGTATTATAAATTGAAAAAAAGAGAAAAAATTGCATATATTATAAATTAATAAACATAATTATCCAATTAATCATTTTGCGTATTCATATCTCACTCCATTAATTGTAGCCTTCAACTTCTTCATTTGCGTGTCGAATTTCTTATGATCGTTCCTTCCATTATTAGAAGCCTTCAATTCTTTAATTCGAGCAACTAACTCAGCATTTTTTGCCATCAATTCTTGGTTACGTAAACCTAGTTTGGCATTTTTAACTTCCAATTTTTTAATGCGAGACTCATAAGTCTGTAGAAGTAAATGTGTAAGAATAATTATGAATTATTTAGAAAAATTATAAAAAAATTTATAAAATGTTATCAAAAGAAACAAGTTAAATATATTACATATAAATTTTCGTTCGTTTTTTTTGTTTTATCTGAAATTAATGACTTGGATAATAGTCGAGAAAATAAGAGTTCTGCCGATTTACTTGATGAATTCATATCTAATAATCTTGAAAGAAAATAAAATTTTTATTAAAAATATTTGAAAAAGGATTGTATGTATGTATTAATAACTAACCTGTCTAAGTAAGTAAAATTTGAATGGAAGTTTGAAATTTGAAAAAATAATTGGGGAGAGGAAGTTATTTTATACCTTTTCATATTCATAAGAAATCAAAGAGTATTTCAAGATCGGCATGTAAAAATAGGTATGAAAAAAAAAATAAACAAAAACATCACAAGTGAAAATTAATAATAATAATTACCTTCATTAAAAATACCAATTATAGATAGATTTACTTTAAATTTTTTTTTCATAACGTAACAATAATAAAATTCTTGATTGTCTCTTTGATAATAATTATTATTTATCACTTTTTTTTCACATATTATAAAAATATTCCCATATGATGTATAATAATTTCGGGTTTTTCCATTTTAGGCAGAAGAAGTGATGATGAGTGACTCTTGTGTTGGTACGAAAAGGAAAAGAATTTTCATCACGATACTGGAAATAAAAGGGCAAAATGCAAGTGATCACTTCTTTTTTTTTTTATAATAATTTTAAAACGTACTGATAAACTTAATAATAAATTCTTTTCTAATTATAATGTAAATAGATGAATAGAGAATTTTAAGATTAAATCAAGGTCAGCAAAAAAAAAAAAAATTCTATTATATGATGGATCTGCGCAAAACTCTTGTAATATATAATGTAGTCTATTTTTTATGCTCATCATTTCAATTAATTATTGTAAATTATATATATACATTTATTTATTTATTTGAAATACCGATGAATTTCTGGGGCCTTGATAAATTTGGAAATCTGATGTCAATCACAATCTCATGAACTTTATGTGATAATATAGAATTGATAATAAAAAAAAAAAAAGCTTACGGATCGCAGTGCAGATCAAGAGAAAAAGTTAATTTAATTAAATTCTTATATATTAATTTTTTATTCTTATAGTATTATAATTAAAATAATAGGCTTCTTATGATTACAATTATATCATTATCACAATTATAATCATTATTATGATTACAATTGTGATTATTATGATTATTCTTCTTATTCAATCAAAAACAAAATTACTTAATTTAGTTTAAATCTAAAAACTTGAATAAAACTGAGAATATAAAAAAAAAAACTTATGACTCAAAAAATAAGAGTTGCAGTGCAGAGATAGAAAAAGGAAAAGAGGTGTCGGTTTGAATAGTTAAATAGTTTTTTTATTTATTATTCTCATATTTATTAAATAGAAACTTATGTAGAGTTTATTGTATAAATTAAAAAATCATGAGTCATCATTTTATTATGATCACAATTGTGATTCTCATCATGATTACAATAATAATGATGATTATTCTTCTTATCCAAAAAAAAATTACTTGAAAAAAAAAAGCCAAGAATCGTATGATTATTTTATATTACCAGAAAAAAATTTCGCACTCAAACAATATTAAACTCCCCTTTTTTTTGAATAATTTTTAGAAAACTTTTTTTCAAATTTTAAAATTATCTTGAAACTTTAAAGAGATAATTCTTATTAAAGTAAGCTATATTTTCTCCTATTTTTTTTAAAAAAAATAAAAACTTGAAACTAATAATAATAATTCATCACGTAATTTTTACTCTTTTATTTGACGTGGACCGATTTTACATAAACGTGTTAAATAATAACAACATAATTCAAATAATTCAAATAAACGATAAATTATTAAAATATAACGTTAGATATGAAGAGAGATGTAGTTGTGGTAGTGAGAGAAAACGAAAAGGGGAGACAAAAAGAAATCTAAGAAACATTCTCTGAAAATGAAGGTGAAGTCAATAAGAAAGAAAAATTTTTATCCCAATCATTCTTATTCATCCATGCCAAAAATCTCAAACAAAAAGTAAGCCCAGAATCCAAACGGTATCAGCGGTAATTAGCCTTCTCTTTCCTCATCCATTCCAAAAATCTCCAAGCAAAACGAAGCTCCGAGAACCCAAACAGCATAATCGGTAATTATTCTTCTCTTTCCTTATCCATGCCGAAAATTTCCAAACAAAAAGAAAGCTCCGCGAAACAAACAATATAATCGTAATTAACTTTCTCTCCCCATGCCAAAAATCGCCAGGCAAAAGAAAGCCCCGAGAATCAAAGTAGCATGATCGGTCTCTTTTCTTATTCATGACGAAAATTGCCAAGCAAAAAGAAAGTTCCGAGAATCCAAACAGCATTATCGGTTTTTGGTTTTCTCTTTCCTTATCCATCCCAAAAATCGCCGAGCAAAAAGAAAGCCATGAGAATTGGTGGCTATCCCAAAGTTACGATAAGAGAGCCATAAAAATTCTAATGAAAAAAATGATTAATAAAATAATTAAAATATATTTAACAAGAAAAACAATAATAATTTTTTTTTATGGCTTTTCATTGAGTATATTTCCTCTGTTTCGATATTAAAAGAATTAGAAAAGAATGAAAAGAATTAGTCCGATGAAAAATGAAGTAACAAACAACACAAATATGAAAAAAGAAAATAAAAAAAAGATATAAAGCATTAAACATGAGTACATTTAACTTATATCATTAATAAATAATATCCATGCTATCAATCGTTCGACGGCATTGTATCAATGGCTTGCATTTAAAGTATTTATTTTAAAAAAAAATTAATAATAAATATAATTAAATGTTCCATTTTTAAATTCATTACGTTATAAATGATTTTTTGGAAGGGATTACTTACCCAAGTTCGGCCATGTCACTTCAGTTACACCATTTCAGTGATTACGTACATAGATAAGTAGCTTTTAAATATAAGTTTTTTTATTGATTAAATTACTTTCACAAGATTAGAAATCGAATAGTATCGTTATTATTTTAATTTACCTTTAATAATATGTAGATAAACAATTGATTGTTGTCATTTCTCATGAAATATTCCAATACCAGGAATTAAGAAGATTATCAATAATATCAATGAAATAAAAAACTATACTATAAATTTAAGATACTATCATTCGATATTTTCTTATTGAAAATTCATATTATTATTACATATCATTCGAATAAAAAAAAAGAACAAGAAATCGAAACTGCAGTTGGCTGCAGTTTCGACTGAAGATGAAAAACGGGCTAAAAAAAAAGGAGCCATAGTGAAATTGAAGTTATATAATTTTTTTTTAATTTAATTTAAATTCTAATGGTAAAAAACGTAGTAGATAAGTAATAAAATTATATCATTTATAGATGGTGGATGCAATAATCAAAAAAAAAAAAATAAATATAATAATAACAATAAAGTCGATGATAGCGATGATGACGAAGATGATAATGGCCGGGTGGAAGTAAGAGAAGTAAAATGTCAAGTAAGTATATTTTTTTTATCAAGAATAATAAATATTATTTTTTTTATTTCTTTATATTTTATAAAAAATTATTTTTATTACAGTCGATTTTATTTTATTGTTGTTGAATTTCTTTCATTTATTTTTTATATATGTTGTTATATATTGGTTTAATTGAATATCTTTGGTTGGAAAATGAAGTTTTATTTTCATTTAATTTTTTATAGTTTTTTTTTTAATATTTATATCACATCAATAAAATTTTATATGAATCTTACATGAAAAATGACTTTTTTATTTAAATATCATATAATGATATAAACATATAATGGCTACGAAGAAATTTATTTCAGGGAAAACCATGAATAAAAATTAAATTGTGTTACATGGATTTTAGATTGCTTCCATTTATTTATGATATAATTCTTAATATTTAATGACGCTCACAAGAAATTATATCATTCATGAGGTTAGATTGTATCTTACTAATTCTTGATATTCGAACATTTAATTATAATAAAATAATTCGATATAAATTAAAAAATAATGATAAAGAAAATATAAAAAAAAATAGTTTATTTATATTATTGATTCATTATTAAAATTTTTTCTTGACTCTTTTCTGAAATAGATATAATTCAAACTTGTTCATATATAACTTTAAATAAATATTTATATAATTTTTTTAAAATAAGAAAAAACATTACATCAGATGATAAAAAAAAATTTTTTTACTTTATTTATTTTGTAAACAAAAAGATATTTAACATATATTTAAGTAATCTTTTCGTTGAATGTTATTATTTACAAATTTAGTTTAGATTTTATTATTATTTATTTTTTATAATCAAATATTCATTATTATTATTCTTCTTATTAGTACAATTCTTATTACGTATATACATTACATCAGATAATAAAATAGGCAATCCATAATCACATGTTATATTATGATTGTCATTATGAATTTAAATCTGATAAATTTATGATCAATATTTTTTTTTTGGTATCTGACTTTAACATGTAAATAAAATATACATTTGAAAAAAAAGCCTATCCATAAATAGTTTTTATTCTAAATTTATTCCCAATAAATAACTATACTTTATGAAAAATAATTTTTTTACTTTATTTATTTTGTATTGTAAATGGAAAAATATATTTAACATATAAATACTGAAAAAATCTTTTTGTTGAAAAATGTTATTAATTATTTTTTTGTTATAATCTTACTTGTTATTATTATTCTTCTACTTATTATTATTCTTATTATAAAATGTGCAATAAAAAAGCAATAAATAATCACACGTTATGGTTGACATTATAATAAAAAAAAATGCCTAGATTAATTATTTTACCATTGTTAAAATAATCACCTGTGTTAATTATTGATGTTTACTTATCTGTTTGTTTATTTTTTTCCTTATTCCATTTTTCACATGCTGATCTCAAAATACCTCCTTGATTTCTTATGATATGAAAAGGTATAAAATAAACCCCCCCCCCCCCCCCCCCAATAATTTTTTCAAATTTTAAACTTCCGATTTCAAATTTTATAAATTTTACTTAGACAGGTTAATTATTAACACATACGATTTTTTATTTCAATCATTTTTGAATATTCTTAATAAACTTTTATTTTCTTTCACATTATTAGACATGAATTCATCAAGTAAATCGGCAGAAATCTCATTTTCGCGATTTTTATCTAAGTCATTAATTTCAAATAAAAGTAAAACAAAAAATGTAATAAATTATATTCAACTTGTTTCTTGAGATAATATTTTTTAATTTTTTTTATAATGTTTCTAACTTATTTAATAATTATTCCTATATTTTTTTTTTCACCAGACTTATGAGTCTCGCATTAAAAAACTAGAAGCTAAAAATGTTAAATTAAGTGTACTTAATCGAGAACTGGAGGCAACAAATGCTGAGTTAGTTGCCAGAATTAAAGAATTGGAGGCCAGAATGGACGATAAAAAAAAATTGGATATGGCAATGAAGACATTAAAGGATACAATTAAAAAAGTAAGCTATGAATACAAAATGTTCTTTAATAACAACGAAAAATGATTAATTCGAAAATCAAGTAAGTATACCCAACAACATTATCAACACTATCCACAACATCCAAACCCGCAACATCATTATCCCCAACATCCACAACATTCTTTACAACATTATTCACAAAATCCCCGACATCCACAACATCAACAACAACATTATCCCCAATATTATCAATATCCACAACATCCGCAAACCATTTCCCCAACATTCTTTGCAACATTATCTCCAACATCCGCAACAATATTATCCCAAATATCCTCAATATCCGCAACAAAATTATCCACAACATCCGCAACAACATTCTTTACAACATTATCCCCAACATTCACAACATCCACAAAATCCGCAACGACATTCTTTACAACATTATCCCCAATATTCACAACATCCACAAAATCCGCGACAACATTCTTTACAACATTATCCCCAACATCCCCAACATCCACAACTTCCGCTTCCCAAATATCCCAACATTCACAACTTCCACTGCCAACATCTAAAACTTCCATAACTTCCGCTTTCCCAATATCCACAACTTCCGTTTCCCCAACATCCACAATTTCCGCTTCCCCAATATCCCAACATTCACAACTTCCACTTCCAACATCTACAACTTCCATAACTTCCACTTTCCCAATATCCACAACTTCCGTCTCCCCGACATCCACAACTTCCGCAACAACATAATAACTCATCAAATGTTGGGATTTACTACAATGTTCCATTAATAACTATAACATTAGAGAGCTGAGATTAGAAACGTAGGTCGGTGATTTAAAAGGTATATTTCATATTTTATTTTTTTAAAAAAAAATTGTAATAGAAAACGAATAAATAATAATAATGCAACTTAATATCAATAGGAGATAATGATAATAACAATAATAATCTAGAAGATGATGGTGATGTGTGATGACAGCGAGGATGAGGATAGTTACCGTGGAATTAAAATGTCACGTAAGTAAAATTTTTTATCAAGAATTTTTTATTCTTTTTATATTCTAATATAAAATTTTTTTCATTTTTATAGTTGATTTTCTGTTAAATTAATCCATGTTGTTCTGGTATATCTTACTGTTGAAAATTATTATGATGATTTTTTTTTTAAAAAAAGTTTTACATTTTTCATTTGTTTTATTTTTTTTTCATTTATATTTTTTGACAATAAAAATTTTAATATACTTTACATAAACCAAATAATTATTTCTTGTTAATAATCGAGAATAGTCTTAATTTACTTATGTTTAATATTGAATTCAATTTTCTTCAGTGTCGCTTGTCTCCGTAAATAGAAGCTATGAGAGAGATTATTAATATGACAAATCTGTCAGATCAATTCAATCTAATAATAACGTTCTACATATTCATATTGAAATAGTTGATTTTGTATATTTCCTACATTATCAGTTCCTTTTTCTGTAAAATCGAAATTATCAGTATTAAGATGATATGATATAAAAAAAAGCTAAAGAATAGTAAAATAATATGTAATGTCAAAGAAAAACCAAAAATTAGACACATCAAAATCAATTCCTGAATCTCCTAAACAACAAAAACAAATTAATATAATTTGTTATAAAAAAGAAGATTGCAGAAACATTACAATTATGTAAAATGGCTAAAGATCTTACGAGAAATTAGGATTTAGATGTTTCAGTAAGTTTAGACATCAGTAGAAACTTGGAACGGGAAGAATTTGGAAGATGAGAAATAAGAGGTCTCTATGTTTGTTATTTTTAATATATTTCCTTTATATTCTTGGTAAAAATTCTAATCATTAAAAAAATCTTTAGTATCAATTTGTCATATCTTATATATATCTTATATTTTCGTTATATTTTCTCTCATTTTATTTCAGTTATATTTGTATTTTTTAAATCATTTATTAAACTCAAAGCTTATTCACTTCCAAAATTTTGTTATCTATATAGGATTTTGGCATTCAAAATGGAATTACACTTTGTAAATTAGCATTAAAGTTAGTTTTTACAAACGTTAGATCTATTGTAGAATATATATTGATAGTAATAAGACAAAAGGTCGATAGTAAGTTTGCTGTGAGAAATTTTTTTAATTATTAAACGACTAAAAATTATAATTTTAATTTGATTCATTAAAGAATCATAACTAGCCAAATGAATATCAGGAGCGAGAAATTATAATTATCATTGATGCAACGAAGTTTCCTACTTTGGAAGGAATGATTTAAATGAGAGCTATCATATTTTAAGCTCGCTGTGCAATGAAAGAAGAGATCGAGATGGAACCAAATAATATAAAGATTCAATGGAAGAGAATAATAATTAGAAAGTAATAATAATCATAATGGTGATGATGATGGAACGAACAATAATTTGATGCAAGGAATCATAAATGAAGATTATGTTCCTAAATGCAATAAAAGGTAAGAATAAATATATATACTTTTGTGCATTCATTTTTAATTAAGCACAATTTATCGCATCAATTTTTTAAAGATATTCTAAATGATTAATATTTTCAAAAAGAATTTATTGATTTTTGCTGTCAATACTTTGATGCGCTTTCAATTGTTGACTATATTTATCAAAGGTAAATTTTCACAATATTATTTTGTACAGTATTGCAGAAGACTTTAGAAATGATATAGAAGCCAGATCTATTTTTTTGTTGAATGTCACATTTTTGATCATGATGTAAATAGCCTTGAGTACATTCATTACTAAATAAAATGACTGTTGAAGAATATTGAGAAGGCGTTGAGGAAGTTGGGCAGCGAAAATTATTACCGAATTTTTCAGGCGATCAATGCACAAACTTCTGCAAGAAACATTGGTAATTACATTTATTATTATTATTTTTATTTTTATTCAATTTTTGGTATTTTTTTTCTTTTTTTTTTGATAGCGAACTTATTTGGAAGACTATTATCAAAGACCTATGCTAGAGCATTATATACAAATATGTCCTCATCGCAAATGTTATGCGAGTGGACTGGATTTTAGTAGAGATGAATCTAAAGAATCAAAATTCAAGAGGCTATCTAAAAGCGAACGGAACTTTTCCCTCGTAGTACCAACTAAGAAGAATTAATTTTAGTAAGAAGTAGGAAGTAGGAATATTCGACTAGAACAAATATACGAATCATAATCCAATGTCCAAGATTTATGGAATTCATATGTCACACGGTTTTACATGTGGGAGATTAACGAATTTAAAATAGATCTTGATTATTTTATATAATCAATCATATGATCGTATTTGGATTTTTTTTTAAAAAATACTTACGTTTAATCAATTTACTCACCCTTTCTTAAATATTTATTTATTTATTAATAGAATGCTGATTGCCTTCATGCAGTTGAATGAAGAGACGGCGAATATTAAAGGTTTAATTGTGACTCAAATATATAAATTGGGCACGCTTGGAAAAGACTCGTCAAGTCTACAAATGTAAATTTTATTAAATTAATTCATAATTAAGACTTTTTTTCATACATTTATACTTTATATATATATCTCACTTATATTAGTTTCTCCCTTTCTTTATAATACAGCCTTCCATTAACAACCATTCCCTCCTTGACCTTTTACCAAGACTACACAATAATCGAAAAACAAGTGGATCTAGAGTGGCTTTATGAACAAATCTGTCAATTTAAAAAAGCATCTATTGGTAAGTTATAATTTCAATTTAAATAGATAATACTGTATATATTATTTATTATACTATACGTTTGAAATTTATACAATTTAATTATTTAATTTATATTTTAATAGAATTATGAAAAGATTTCATAGAATATATTTCCAAAATTGAAGGTAAAAATCGAGTGGTCATTTTGTACGAATATGACATGCCTTGGAAGTTGTATCAGATCCGGAAGAACTTAAAAGAAGGTTTTGTGAATTTCATTATCCCAACACCATGATCATCATAATAACAGGGAAATAATTATTACAAATATATCCTGGGTAGTAGAATAAGATTTTTATAAATGACGTAAAAGGTAATTTTGTGAGATAATATTTATGTAATTATATTTATATTTATTGATCGGAGTTATTATTCTATATTCTTATGACTGAAATTTAGTAACTTTCTAGTTAAACAAGTTAAGATCAAGTTAAAACCTTTTGCTTTATATGAAAAAAAAATTGAAATTGTTGATTTGTAATATCCCAATCATAAATAGTTCCAAACAACCTACTTAGCATAATAAATAATTCAATGTACACTCCCCTGCCAAAAGTATCCGACCACCTAAAAATTCGTATTTTTTAAGTAAATTTTTATTTGCTAATAAC
>CAJVPK010000715.1:0-23234 GCA_910592015.1 Diversispora eburnea | reverse complement strand
AATATAATTTATATTGATTAGTTTATAATTGATTAGAGAATTGTTATATGATATTGAAACATTGATTTCAATAATTATGAATCTAAATACTCACTTGCTGTAATATGATTTATATTGATTAGTTTATAATTGATTAGAGAATTGTTATATGATATTGAAATAATAATTATAAATCTAAATACTCACTCGCTGTAATATAATTTATTAGTATATAATTGGTTAGAGAATTGTTATATGAAATTGAATTAAGTTGATTTCAATAATTATGAATCTAAATACTCACTTGCTACAATATAATTTATATTGATTAGTTTATAATTGATTAGAGAATTGTTATATGATATTGAAACATTGATTTCAATAATTAAGACTCCAAATACTCACTAACTGTAATATAATTTATATTGATTAGACAATTGTTATTAATTAAATTAATTTCAATAATTATGAATCTAAATACTCACAAGCTGTAATATAATTTATATTGATTAGTTTATAATTGATTAGAAATATAATAAATTATCATTAGCAATAAATTATGGTTTTAAAATAAAGTTTAATATAACAATATGCCTACTCTTCTTCTGTTTCTTTCGTTTTCCGTTTTGCCGACATTATCAAATTAAATAAATTCCGTTTTGCATGTCATGCACAATTATGATTACAGATTTGATTGAAGATCAAATATCTTGGATACATTTGTAAGTGAAATTTTAATGAATAGAATTAGTTAAATAAAAATACTTTGCGTTTTACAATTGCATTTTTTTAATTGGTTAGAAACTTTGCCGTTAAGGTAAATTATTAAATATTATAAATAATATAATAATAGTAATATTATTATTTTTTCTCAGCTTCATGGTCTCGAAGGTCGATATGCAACCGCTTTATACACTGCAGCCACCAAGTCAAATATTCTACTCTTACCAATTTTGAGAATGAAATTAAACAAAATTAACAAAGGATAATAAAATTCTTTAAATCGGAATGATAAGAAACGTATTGTTCAAGAACTTCTTAAACAAGGGAATATTGTGATACCTCCAAAAATTTGTTGGAAGTCTTCAAAGATTATCGATACTTATTATATCATTGATGACCGTCGTCGTGATGAAATTCCTGTTACGATCACATCTGCAAAGGTAATATAAATATTTTAATTTGAATCAAAAGACAAAAGACTTTAACACAGCAACACTTAATAAAAGCAAACTTTTTGATTCATCTCATGAACTTTTAATTTCTAACAAGGTTTGTTTATCATATTCATATATATATATTTCTCATTATTATTCACTATATTATTTTCTAGACGAATCCCTCAATTCTAGTGACTTTATGATTGAACTTGATGAAAATAAACTATTGATTTATTTGTTGCTTCTATAATTGTTAAACTTAATAAATTAGTAACAGGTAAAATGATTTATTATTAATATTATCCTATAATCAATTAATTTGAAATATTTTTAACTTTATTTTATATTCCAATAGAAATTATTTAATGTAGACGATTATGTAATTATTACAATTATCATTGCGATAATTCATTTTTAATTTGTCAAAGATTAATTATCAATTTAAAATATAAAATGTCAAATTTAAAGTAAAAATTTTGATAATTCTCGACAAAAAAAAAAGTATTTTAGAAATGTATGGTCATCATCGTCTATTCGCTTTTTTTGTTCTCGTTTGTTATGCATACAACACGTGCAAACCATCTTAAATTCTTTACTGGATTATTATTCTCATTAAATAATATTAATAAAAGAAAGTTAACTCTCAAAAAATTTCCGCGACAAATAATAATAATAATAATAATAACAATATAAATTGGAATTTTACTTTAATAAACAAAAACAGAAGTTTCTAATACCAACACCAAAAACGTTAAAAATGTACAGATGATAAAAAAGGAACGCGTTATTTTGGAAACCAAAAATAAGCGTGGAAATTTTGACAGGGTTGATAATGCATCAGAAAAAATGAAAGGAAAATCAGTTTCAATCACCTATCTTATAATAATGATGATATATTTTGATAAGACACGTGTGGAAAAAAATAATATTGTCACGTGGAAGTTTGTTTACGCCGTAATTGATATTTATGTTTACAATATTTAACCCTATAGACCCTAAAAAAATTGGGCCTATATGTAGTTTTTTACTCTATATAAACCCTCACTTTTCTTCCCGCTTTTCTTAATTTTATTTTCTCATTTTTTTCTTTATTTTTTTCCGCTTTTCCTATTCTTTGAATTTTTATTATAAAACATTAACCTTTATAAATATTAACCTTTATTTTTATTTTCATTTACCATATTTTTAATTATTTTATTTAAAATAGTCATTACAATATTACTGAAAAAAAAAGGAAAATATAATTTTACTTCGTATAAATGGTTAAAAAATAAGTTTCATTTTTGAGAGAAACTAGTGTTAAGGTATGAATTGTTCTTCGAAATCTTTTGCTATTAAATTCTTCGAGATGAATCAATACTGCAGGTGAGATATGGAATAAATATAATCATTTAAATATTTTCCATCTATCTTTCATTTCAAAACCATTGGCTTGATGTGAGAAAAGTTCAGATGAACAACGCGTCAAAAAGGGTATCCTCATCAACTGTACTATCAAACATCCGTCATAGAGTCACAAATCGTAATTACTAAGCTACGCAACTGCGGGTCGTTTACATCCAATAATACTAGAGACAAGACGGTCAGGGTATCCTAACGCGTCTTACTCTAAATATTTTGCTTTCAACTTGTCTTGATAATAGGAAAACGTGACGAAAAAGATTTGCAAAAGTGTGATAACGCAAGATGTCAATCTGCACAACGCTAACTCATTATATTGATGTTAATTATTTTTAGATCTTATTTTTATATCCTTTCTTTATATCATATTAACTATGATTTTTATCCGATTTATTTTTTTCTTTGTATCTTTTCATAGATAAAATGAAATATTTTATAAACCTGATTCACTTTTGGGAAATCACCAATGGAGATTAAACTTCGCAAATATATCAATTTTCAATTTGGTCAAAAGATTTCTGAAAATAGAAAAGAGAAAATGTCGAAATTGATATTGAGAGACTTTAAAGTTGTATTAATTTTTTAAAAAAAGGACTGTTGATAGGCCAAGGTTCTCCGTGAGTTATTGTTGCTGCACACTAGTGAACTATGAAGATTGCTGAGAGTCAGTTTTATTTTAACAGTCCAAAATTTCCGAGGCATTACTGAACTAAGGATTATAACTGTAAGACAATTGCTATTTTCTCGGCCATTCTTTTAGCTTTTAATATATTTATTGAAATAGTTGAAATACTAATTAATAATTTTTATTCCAAGGGTGAAAAGATTTTCTGGAAGGGAAAATGTAGAGTCTTCAGGCGTAAGTACATTTGGATTCAAAAAAAAAAAGTAAGTATATCTTTTAGTTATCAAAAAAACCTTTGTGATGTCACCCGAGCAGTTAAAATCTTTTTTTTTGTGTTTTTTGTTTGTTTTTGTTTGTTTTTTGTTTTGTTTTTTTTTATTTTATTCTTTGTCGGTGGAAGTGAGACCGCCGGCGTGAGGGGACTTTTGCTGATACCTGAGTTAGTTAGTAATAACAACGAGGACGGTTCACTTAGCACACAAGTAATTAGTGAAAGGTTATATTTGTGATGCCATATGTAACACTTGTTCATTCTTGCTGGTGGGTTTGACATTTGAAAAAACATTTGGCATGGCGTATACACAAATAAATCCAGTAACTAGTTACTTCGTACACAACTGTAGTTTCTTTGATTAAGGTCTACAAATCCTGAAGGAGGGATTCGTTAGCTCTTCCTTTTTCTCATCTTTTAAATAGTAAATCTTGTGAATTGCTTGCATAGTAACTTGATTTGTGACGTCACTACTATTTATGGATAAAGAAACTTGTGTTTATTTGTTACTTAAAAAATATTCTTACTTAATGAGAGAGGCATTAACCAAATTTTTTATTATATATTAAAAATCAGGAAATCATACATTAAGAAAATTGATGAATTGAAGAAGTTGATAAAATTAATATATTTACCGAAGAGATTAATAACAGAATGACAGACATAACCGATAATATAATAAAAAAAGTTAAAATTTAATTAACATGTCAATGTGCAAAAGATTAAAATTAGCAAAAAGTTTTGTTACTTGTATATATGAGAAATTAGGTTGAACGTCAGAGTTTAATTATTGGATCATCCGGGAAACATTAATTATTTCTTAAAAATAACTGCATTTTGATAATATCAACTTTTAGTATTAATTTAATATTAAGTTTTTTAACTAATAAAAGAAATTATTAAAGTTGTTATTTTCAATGAAAAATTTTTTTGAAAAAAAAATGAAACTTTTTATTATTTACTATATAATTTATTATATATATAAATATTGTTGTAATGAAAGTTTTTATTCTACAAATCATTATCTTCCATTATAACTTCATTTTCTGTTATTAATTTCATTTCTTGATCAAATTTTCCTTGATTAATTTTTCCCAATTTCAACTTTTTCTTTAGTTTTTTCTCTTTTTGTAATTCTTCCCATTCATCTTCTATAATACTATTATCATTTAAATCTTCCATATTATTATTATCATCTTTAATTTTATTTGTGGAAGGTGAACCAATAATAATTTCTTCAAGTTTTCTTTTTTTAATTAATTCTTTCTTTTTTTCGTTCTTCACTTTTCTTTCTTTTTTTCGTTCCTTGGCAGCTAATTTTTCCGACCATGGACCTTTTGGAACTTTTCGTATTTTTCTATCCAATTTTCGAAAAGTCAATAATAACGAATAAATATTATTTAAGAAAATAATCAAATATAATTTTTAAATATTATATGTTGTACCTTAATTCTACGAAATTATTATTATTCTTTCTTTCCTTTTCTTCTACCAATTTTAACAATCTCTTTTTTTCACGTTCCTTGTCTGCATATTTATATCGATCCATCTTTACATAATAATATTAATAATATATATAAAAAATATATTTATAAATATAATATTTTCTTAAAAAAAAAAAATTTTTTTTTAATAAATTAATAATAATTATACACTCACATCAACGGAAATTTCTTCAAAATTTATTTTAGTAGCTTTTAATTCTGGCATTTTAGGTAACTAGAAAAATAAATAAAAATATATTTATCATGTTTTACTTTTTATATTTATTATTATATGAAAAATCAAAAATTACCCGTAATAAACAAAATCCCTTCGCTACTTTTCCCAAATCAAGATCCTTCGATCGAAAGATATAACTTGCTTCATGTTTAGAATAAAAACGGATGTATGAAACAAAAGCTTTGATGCCCTTTTTTTCAGATTTAAAATAAATAATTTATTCTTAATATACTTAATATATATCTCTCTCTATATCTAATAATAACTTAAATAAATATACAAAAATATAAAATTTCATACTTTATCATATAAATCACGATCCGTCAAAACAATGTTTCGAATTTGATTTAAAAGAATATCATTTTCATTATCAACGATGGGTATTAGAGAATCATCATCATTATCTGCAAATGAAGAGGATGAAAAGGATGAAGACTTGGTTGTGGTGAATTCGGTACCATCAGGTAGAAGATATTGTTGTAACCTCAAAGGAATTTTACGAATTTTCAAAAAATCTAGAAGTAAAAAAATGATATTTATATTTATATATATTTATGTATATGACATTAAAAGATTCAAATAATAAAATACTAAATTAATATTAATAAAATACTTACCAACATAAACTTCCTCACATCCACTTCCTAGCAATAAATATGCTTTTCCTTCTTTTCCCGCTCTTGCAGTTCTACCACATCGATGGGCAAAAGCTTTAGGATCCTGGGGTGGATCCATTTGTATTACGCAATCTATATCAGGAACATCTAATCCTCGTGCTGCAACATCGGTACATAATAATAATGCAGCTGATTTTGGTGAAAGATTGACAAATGCCTGATAAGTAGCTGATAATAAAACAAATAAAAAAATTTTTTTACGTGTTATTAAAACATTTATTGATGTATAAAGGAAACTTATAAAAAAAATAGAAAAAGGAACCTGTTCTTCGTTTAGTAACCATTTGGCCATGAAGGGAATAAATAGATGTTCCATTTAATTGCGGTAATTTTGACAAAATCTAGAAAATCAATATGTATAAATCAAAATGTAAATTAAAAAATTGATACGTGCACAAGACGCTAAAAGAGTAAATAATACAACACATAAATTTACCTTATAGAAATAATCAACACATGCACAGGTTGCAAAATACACAATATATTTTTTTGCAATTTTCTCTCGTGATATTATCCGTAATAATTGAGACAATTTTTGATTTGGTTCACAAATAATACATCCGATGTGAAGCCTTTAAACCAATGCATGCATAAAATATTATAAATTTTTAAATTCGATTCTTTTTTTTTTTTTATCAAAAAAAGAAAATATTCTTACGAAGCAGGAGTACGTTGTTCATTTTTAGATATAATATTCTCTACTTTGACTACCACTTTTACTGGATTTCTTAATCCAGCACGAACAACTTCAGTGAGTCCATCAGTCATTGTCGCTGAAAATAATCCAGTTCTCCTTTGTTTAGGTAAATGAGCTATGATATTATTTAATTTTTGTGAAAAACCCATATCCAATAATCTATCAGCTTCATCTAACACCAAAATTTCCAATGCCTTGGTATTCACCAAACTTTTATCATTTCCTCGACCAACAATTAATTCATGTAATCTTCCAGGAGTTCCAATTAATATATCTGGTCCTAATTCTTTAAATTGTTTAATATCTTCATGAACAGAAGTATTACCTCCAGTTATAAGTAAATGTTTTAGTAAAGTCACGTTGGAATCATGAAGGAAGATAGTAAACACGTCATATATCTGTTGTGCCAATTCTCTAATAAAAATTAAGAAAAAAAAAAAAAAGATTAATCATAAAATGAAATGAATAAATAAAATAAAAAAATGAATAAAATGAGAGTTTACCTCGTGGGAGTTAAGACCAAAGCCCCTATTTCATTCTTTTTCAATTGTTTCTCTCGGCAAACCAATTTCTCGATTATAGGAATAACAAATGCAAGTGTTTTACCCGAACCCGTTACAGCCTAAAAGGATCATCCAACTACCCTTAATGTTCAATAAAAAAAATATAATAAAAAATAGGTTCGGGACCAATAATAAACCTTATAAGGTTTTGTTATCTCTGAAGTACCTCAACAACTACATCCTTATTTTTCATAAATAATGGAATAGTGCTCGCTTGTACTGGTGTCATTTCAGAAAAACCCATTGTTGCCAAACTTTCCAAACTAAAAAAAATAATAATATAAAGTTAATAAAATTATTTCTTAGAAAAGTATTAAAATATATAGATCTAAACATACACGAAAGGACTCAAACTTGGTTCCAAGGAATTCCATGTGCCAGCTTTTGCATTTGCTTCACACATTTTGAAAAATAAGTATCTGAAATGATGCCAGATATAAATTTATAAAGCACATGGAGCAACCAACCATAAATTAGTCACAAATTTGAGATAGTCACACGTAGGTGTGACTATAAAAAGGGAAAAAATTCTTATTTTTGGGATTAGATTTATTATTATTATTTTTTTTTTTTACAAGTTTACATATTGTCATATGATCTTCATTAACATTCTAATCTGGGATGTCAATCAAAGAAAAAAAAAATAAAGTTTTTGACTACAATCCGTTTTTCAACCGACATTGAAAGTAAAATAAAGAAATATATATATTTGTGTGCAAGCAGTTTGTCAATACAATTGAACATACAGCCTATCTATATATTTATAATTAGTTGATACGTATTAAAAGTAAAATTATTTAATTATTTAGTAACCAAATTAATATATATATTAATATATATATAAGAGACAGGATGTTCATCAAAAAAAAGAAAAGAATGCAATTTTTTTTTTTTTTTTTAACGAATTAATCATCATCAATATTTTAAATATAAAAATTTAAAATTTAGAGATGGAATAAAATAAAAAATAAAAAATGATGTGCTACCTACACCATTACAAAGAATTTAGTCCTTGCCACCAATTTTCATCACGAAATATGTCCGCAAATGATGTACTATTGTCATCAAAAGTTTCTGGACTACAATCATCCCAAGTACTCCATCCAGAATTATCACCATTGATAACTTCTGGAATATCTTCACTTTCTGAGTTACCACTTTGATTTTCTGGTGAAAATGAAGTCATATCATTAAATTGATCGTCGAAAGGAAAATCATCATCCCATGTAACAGGTTGGGTGAAATCCATTTCATCATCCCATTCGTCACCCCAATTTCCAGCAAAAATGTGACGGAAACTACGATTCCTAGTAAGTCCTCCAAGAATCTCGGAAATTGTTGAAATATCAAATCCACTACTTTCTCCAGAAACTTCTAAATAACGAAAATTTCCTATTTGACGAACTGATCTTGGTTTTTTCTTACGAGGTGGACCCAAGATACATCTGGATCCATCTGGATTAGCATGTTTATAGTGACATTCATCTGCGAATGGACATTTTTTAGAATCTTGGAAATATTTACAAGGAATTTGAGCAAGTCTTTCTCTGTATGATGAAATAATCTGATCCTTTATTGAACCAGATTTTGCGAAATTTTGAGAAGGGACAATGTACGGTGAATTTTTTCGACATACTGGACAAGTCTTGGTGGTATCGATAGTTTGGAATGGACTAGAAAGATTATCCGTTTTACGCCATTCCTTTATGCAATCTAAATTAGAATTAGTTATAAAATAAATTAATATAAAATAAATTTAAATTTAAAATTATTATTTATCACTTTAAAAAATGAATAAAAAAAAAAAAAAAATTTTTTTTTTTATTATTATTATAACACATACCACGACAAAATACATGATCGCAATGTACTGGATAAAATAAAAAGGAAATATATAAATACTTAGTAAAATTAGTAAAATAATAAAATGATAAAAAAAAAAAAATTATTTGATCCTTTCAAAAGAATATAAAACAAAAAAAAAAAATAAAATAATAATAATGAAAAAAAAAAGAATATACCTAGCAAACCAAAAATCTGAGGAGTATCGTAACAAATGGAACAGATGTTTTCCTCCTCCTCCTTTTCTTTTTGTTTTTCTTTTTTTTTGTGTTCAACAACAACAACTTCCTTATTCTCTAAAACTTCAATAACGTTAGTTTCTGGAATTTCTGGAATTTCATGTTTATTCCAACAATCATCCCCAAATCTACAACGATTTTGAAGAAAGAATTCACAAATTTTGGTTTTTCTACGAGAATGAGGATGAGAATTATGAGAATGAGGATGAGAATTATAAGAATTTGAACTACGAAAAGAGGGGGTTGTAATAACCAAATCGGTAGAATTAATGTCAGAACTATTGGTATTTGAACTAGAATTTGTATTAATGTTTGAACTGATGTTCGAACTGGAGTTTGAACTCTGTGTTCTTGAAGAGTTGGGATCTGATCTGTGGGAAGGGTTCGACTTATTTGTTGAGGAAGAACCTTCTCCATTATAGTTCTGCATACTATGATTATTAGTATCCCGTATATGCGAAAAATCGCAGTTTTGACCGTTCCTGCAATATCCGTTAGCATAATTTCTGCACACGGGAGGACACGGTGAACGTTGAGGGGAACGTACATAAGGTGTTTTATAACCGTAATATGGCATTTTTTTTTTCTTTATTATGATAAAAACCAACAATCGTAGTGACAACCAAAATTAGATGTAAAAAAATATAAAAATTGATAATATTTTAAATTCCAAATTTTAAAACTTACCAAGAGAATTAAATAAATTTTCTTTTTGAGTTTTAAATCTCTGCACAGCTGGGCATCAGTACTTTAAAAGCTGAAAGTCTGTGTCATAAAAAAAAAATGATAACTGATAAAATAGATACCAGGCGGACCCAATTATTTATAAAACTGGAATAGTTCGTTATCAAATTCACGTGATAAAGTAATTTATCTACTATTATGGGTATATCAGTTACGTAAATGTATGCGTGCGAAATCTGACACTAAAAAAAGTTTGCTCCGAAAATCTCGCTTTAAAAGGTGACCCCCTTTCTAAAAATCACCATTTTAGACTTTTCTTGAGTTCATTTAATCATTTTACAACTCTTTGTAGGAATAGTAGGAAACAATTCCTTTTTATTAAGAGAAAAGTTTTTTTTTATCCAGATAAAAACCAGAACCTTAAAATATTATAAATTAATTTATTCATCCCTGATATTTTTGCGCCCGTTTATATCCAAGTAAGGAAAAAAAACCATCTAAACCATTTAAATATTTTTTTTTTAAATATAATCTATTAATAATTTTGTTCTTGGGAATTATAAATTATTTGGAGCTTTGTAACAATGATTATAATAAAGAGTTAAATAAAGAAAATCAGATTACTAATGTACTATATTTACTAATTAGAAAAATTTACAGTTTAAAAATTAAAATAGAAATAAATAATATAAATAGTAAACGTATGATTTAACTAAATCATTGAAAGAATAATTAAATTGATTATTCAACAATGACGTATTGTAGATATCAAAAATAATTTGATTCTTCAAATATATATATTTGAGAGAAGAAAAATAGTTTTTTTTTTTATTCAATAAGAAAATATTCAATAAGAAAAAAATGAATTGTGGTACAGTGACAAAATCATGTAGTGATGAGAGTCCCTCTGACAAGGTGATTAATATTTAATTCTTTAAATTTATATTTTGAATTATTTGTATTAAGATTTTACAATAGATTTACAATATTATAATCCAAGATTTATAATTTTAGCAATTTGAGAAGAATTTTTACACAATTTGAAAATAAACAAATGGGATTTAATTAAATTAAAAAATTATAATTTATATATATCAATGGACTTTTTATATTAAATTCAACAACAGAGAAAAATTGAGCAACAAAACAAAATTCAAGAAATGCATATTTTTAGTACAATGAAAAAAATAATGAATGTAAAGTTTTCCTATGCAATAAATATAAGAATCAAAAAAAATCAAAATCAACTGTTGTTATCAAACAACTCCCATAAAGATGCCTGAGATGTATAGTTAATTAATAAAAAAAGAAAAAAAAGAAAAAGAAAAGGAAAGAGCTAGATAAATTAAAATAAATAAATATGTATTTATTTAAAGACTTAGAAAGTTCTTTTATGAATGATATCCGGATCTTCTTGATAATCTTCTGCAGAAACCCAAATCTATTTAAATATAAATCAATACAGATAGAAATTAAAGAAACTTTCATACATATAATTTACATATAAATCATAATTTTTTTTTTTAAAAAAAAAAAAAAAATTCATGCAAACAAACCTTCTTAAATGTATTCAATGAAGCCAATATAGATCCACCGATCCAAGTACTGTATTTTCTTTCTGGTGGTGCATAAATTTTGATCTTAATATCTTTGACGGCTAATTTTCTCACTTCATTTAATAATCTTGTACCAAAGTCTTTGATTCAGATATAATAAAATTATTAAATATTTTATATTTAATATAAATTAACATGTTTAATGAAAATTCAATAAATAAATAAAACAATCACCTTTATAAAGTGTTGAACCGCCTGACAATACAACGTTGGCAAACAGCGATTTTCTTAAATCAAGATCAGCACGGTAAATAGAATCAACTACTACTTGGTGAATTCCGGCATATTCTTGTCCAATTAATTCTGGATTAAATAAAATTTCCGGTGCTTTGAATCTTTCAGTACCCAACTACAAAGAATTAAAATATTTATTTATAAATATCTTGTCAAAAAATGAATTTTCATAACTTTAAAAAATTATTAAATTAAAAAGTTTTTCCAGATTTTATCACAGATAATATCATATGGAATTAAATAACCTTGACGACATTTCCATCAGGTAAGAGGAATTCTTCAACTTTTCCATTAATTTCTTTTTCTTCTTTTGTCGGATTTACAGCGACATAACAACATTTTTCCTTAATATGACGGACAACTTCTTTTTCAGCGGTGGTATGAAAATTATAACCGGCTTTACGAAGAAGTAATTGTAAATATTCTGTAACATCTCTATATTTTTTTATTGATGTTAAGAAAACTTCTCAATATTAACATATTTATCTCATATAATAAAAAAAAATTAGAAAATTATGCGATACGTGCCTTCCTGCAATATCTACTCGTCTAATAGCATGAGGAAGAGCGAACCCTTCATAAACAGGAACAGCATGAGTTACTCCATCACCAGAATCGAGAACAATACCAGTAGTTCGACCTGATGAATACCTTTTTTGATAATGATCAAATTATATACAAAATATATAAATATCTAATATTTTATATAAAGCATTCTAAGAAATGTATCTAGAAATAGGTTGACTTACAGACTCAGAACGGCTTGAATTGATGTAAACAAAGCTGGAACATTAAATGTTTCAAAAAACATCTGTGCCGCAAGTTCTCTATTATTTCTTGGATTGAGTGGTGCTTCGGTCAAAAGAACTGGATGCTAAGATCAAAGGAAAGGGAAGAGAAGCGTAAAGGGAGAAAAAAAAACTAACCTTAAAAACATATTAGAATGTAAAAACATACACTAAAAATATTATAAATATTAATTAAAAAAAATCAAAATACTTCTTCTGAAGCAGTCTTTAATTCTTCTTCATAAATATATTTCCATATACGTTCCATGTCATCCCAATCAGATACAATTCCATGTTCAATCGGGTACTTTATCTTAAGAAGTCCTCTTAAGTCATGGGCTTTTCGACCAATAAAAACTTCTCCTTCGACAGCGCCCGCCATAATTCGTACATGCTTTGGTCTGCCAACGCTTTTAAGATAAATATGAATAAATGAGTGTTAAAGTGAGAATGAGGAATTCAATAAAACCAAAAACTATTTTTTTTATGAACCGCGAATCAACTTACTAAGATGGGAAAAAACACTTTGGGAGATCATCACCAGCAAAACCAGCCTTAATGACTCCTGAACCCTAAAAAGTAACACGAGCATTTTGAATTAACACAGTTAAGAGAAAGAGGTAGCCAGCTATATTTGTGCTGAAAGATATACATTGTCAATAACCACGGGCTGGTTAGTCAAGACATCTTCATATTCCATCATTTTTAATATATTATATATTTTAAGCAGAGAAAAACTGTACAAAAAAAAAAAAATCACAGTAAGAATAACTGACTGATAAAGGATAATCGGGAATACCCCTGGAAATACACATGATTTAATTAGTCTGTGTTACTTTATTTATAATATCAAAGCTTCGTTTTTTTTTTTTTTTTGAGTTTGTAACTTTTCATATTTAAAAAAAAAAAAAAAAAAGAAGTATGCCATCCCCGCCGAAACCATGGGAAAGAAATCAAAGTGCTACGAATACTACTACAACAAGAACGGGAATACCAACAACAACAACCACACAAACACCGTTATCAACAAATTCAGGTCCTGATACGGTACCAGCTGTTCCTGCAAGACCGATGCCTTCTGGTTTCGCGAATAGAGGTATGTTTTTATTACAAGTTTTAGTTTGAAATTGACAAGCTGATTAATGACCTTTATTTTATTTTTTATAAATAGCCTATGGTTCCGATTCCGGATTTGGTACAACAGGATATAATTCGACATATAATTCAGGATATAGTCCTTATTCTAGTTATGGTTCATATGGAACCCCTTATAACCGTTATGGATCATATTCTTCTCCATATTCTCGATATGGAAGTTATGGTTCATATGGAGGATATGGAAGTTCTTATGGATCACCTTTCAATCGTTTCGGTTATGGTGGGAGAATGGGTCCTCCAGG
Source organism: Diversispora eburnea (assembly GCA_910592015.1). NCBI lineage: Eukaryota > Fungi > Glomeromycota > Glomeromycetes > Diversisporales > Diversisporaceae > Diversispora > Diversispora eburnea. Next base: position 9,336 of record CAJVPK010000715.1, on the reverse strand, counting down.
TCCAGATGAGATGTCACTTACTCAAAGAATGGAAGCCAGTACAGCAGCTGGTTTTCATATGATTGAGTCAATCGTGAATGCTTTTGGAGGATTTGCACAAATGTTAGAGTCAACATTCTTCGCCACTCATTCTTCATTTATGGCAATGGTTGGAGTTGTGGAACAATTTGGAAACTTACGTAATTATTTAGGACAGGTGTTAAGCATTTTTGCTTTAATACGGTGGTTAAAGCACCTATTTTACAAAATAATTGGAAAGAAAGCTCCAGTTAATCCTGAGGAGTTGAATCCTATTCAATTTGAACAATTTCAAGAAGGGAAAAAATATTCACGTCGACCATTAGTATTATTTATTCTTGCAGTATTTGGGATCCCATATTTAATGCATAAACTTATTCAGATAATTTCACGACGACAACAGCAACAACAACAAATAGATGATATTCCATTAGATCATAATATTTCTAATATTATGATTCCCGGAAAAATTGATGGAAACATTATTCCTAGTATTGAATTTTGTAGAGCTTTATATGATTTTAAAGGTGAATCACCTGTTGAATTAACTTTAAAACGGGGAGATATTATTGCAATTTTAAAAAAGACAGATCCGCTTGGACAACCATCTCAATGGTGGAGAGGTCGATTAAGAAATGGGGAAAATGGTTTATTTCCTTCAAATTATGTTGAAATAATTAACAAAGGAGAAGACAATTCAGAGAGTAATAATGAAGTTAAGAAAGGTTTTCCAACATCCAATAATAATAATAATAATAATGAATCAAATGAAAATAAACAAGACTTGAATATTGAAGAATTTGAAAGAAAATGAAATCAAAAAAAAAAAAAACAATTTTTTTAATCAAATAAGCAAATAAGATATTTAATAACCTATAAGAGAGAGTTTGATAGCATTAATTAGTAATATTAATAACATGCAAGATATTTTATATATGTATATAAATAATATATTTTACTAGAAATTTTTTTAATGTTAATTTACATAGAAAAGAAAACACTTCTATTGTAAATATACGGATTACTGGGAATTATGATTTTATAATTATTTTTTTTTTGTATTTTTTTAAATTCCATGAATTAATGAATTTTTGTATACGAAATAAAAGAAATTTATTAAAGAGGATTATAATTTATTAATTTATTAATTAACAAAATAATTGGGTATTCAATTAAAAAATAAATGTTTATGTTCCACGTGACAAAGGTATCGTGAAAATCGTGAAAATTGTACATCTTACACGATTTTGAAGAATTTACACATGAAGATATGCTTAAAATATGCATTTCCATTTATCTAACGAATTTCATCAAAAAAAGTTTTTATTAGTATTAGTCACTTGGTGCGGAGTTAAGGCAAGTGTGGAAAAATATTGGACCGTATACTAATAACCGTTGTGACACGGATTACACAAGAACACAATGCCAAAATCCTCTTTTCGCATATCGCATAGTTTACTAAAAACTAATTATTATTTTAAATACTAACATTTAACGCGAAAAACAAATGAATTGTAACAAAAGTTGAAAAGGTGAGTACTTTCTCACTAGGCATTGTATGTTTAGCATGTGAACATTCATAAGTTACGCTGGAGGGAGTGAGCTTCCGTGACTGGGATCCCAGCAGAAGAATCGCCTTCTATAAGTTCGTTCGCAGGTTTTCTGAGGGTTTCGGCGTTCTAACCAACCTGGATTCGTTCGCTCCTGTTAGGATTTATTTTCGAGGTCTTTGGTTCTTGGATGCAATGACGACATGATGTGCTGTCGTTCTTTTTTTTATTCTTATGTAGATTGTTTGAAGTTATAATGAAAAAGGCATCTCGATTTCAAGAATATTAAAAATTTTTTTATAATATTAAATAAAAATAATTTGTTAAAATCCATAATATTTTTTACGTATTGATAATCTTACAATCCGAATGATAGGTGAAATATTTGACCAACGAGATAATAAACATATTTATAGAATATCACGAGATCTCGGAAATTAAATCAACATGACGATAAACTGAAAAAGCTATTTGGTACTGTACGATTTTAAAAAATAGCCATAAAATTCGTACTTCTTTTTGTTATTGGTCAAAGTTAGAGTCAGGTCATGGGTATAAATCCTTTTTTGTGTTATGTATATAGAAAATAAACCGTACAGTCACATTAATTTCAATTCGTACAGTACAAAATAGCTTTTTCGTACCGTACAGTTTATCTGTATACTCAATAGCATCCCATATAAAATCATTACTGCATGGTTAAAAACTAAATGAAACAAACTTTTCTTATTTTCCTACGCGAAAAACGTAAGATCCTCTTCTGATGTATTTTACTACACTTAATTCAGATAGATAGAATGTATAGAAAAAAATTTACTTCTATATTTAGTATAAAGTGTTTATTATCGGATGATAAAGAAAATAAATTTTTATTGAATACTTGTGTTTGATAGAGGATCCTTGGTAAAAAAAAAAGAGGAGAGGGAGGGAGGAGCAGCTATAAAAATTTAAGAAATTTATTGAAAAAATTCTTTTAGACCAAAAAGTTAATCATATAAAACCCTCGAAGACTTAAAAGTATATGTAGGTCATTACATCACGCACGTCGATAAGTTTAATATTTAAATTTACAAGATACGTAGATACGTTATGACATCATTACTTAAATTAAATGCTCGAGGAATCTAACCAATATTAAGCACCACTGTAAACGAATGACATAATTCTGAATTATCAAACGTGTAAACGGGCTATGTTCAAAGAATTTCACGGAAAAATCGTGGCTAAGGGTATCGGCGATTGAGTGAAATATATCCCGTATTACGTAAGAATGATATTTCCCCCCCCCAAAAAAAAAATCAATGCACAGATGAACAATTAGTAAAACGGGGTATAATTACCAAAGATCAATCTCTTTAAAAAAGATGGTTCTAGGGTACGTTTCAAAATATGTGGTGAAAGAACTGGGGACTAGGAATAACGATTTGTCCTTTTTTAAATATACATTTTTTTTATATAAATAAAGACTTCAAACAATACTCTTTTTTACGATAAATTGTTTACGAGTTGATAACTCGTGGGAAAATCCAAAAAAGGAATTTTATATTTAGAAAAAAATGCTCGTCAGTTTCCTTATTTAGTCGTTTTATCTTTGAAAAATCAATATTTAAAATACATCACTCGTTCGTGATATAAATTAAATTTCGTTTTGATTAAATATAATGCATCAGGCGTAATATGTGATCTCATTATACATTTTTGATCTTTATGTCACGTCACATAAGGTTTATTGTTATCAAGAGAGATTTGAGCATAGAAATATAAAAATATATTGTTTTTTTTTGTAACGAAGTAAAAGCAAAGATTTTATTTGAAAAAAATAGAATTTGCTAAAGGAAAATTTTCAGTAGGTGGTTCAATTTGTTTTCACTATGATTATTATGTATTATTTTCTATTTTTTTTTTCTATTCCCTTTTTCTATTCCCGTTTTTACAAAAAGAAACAAAAATAAAATAGATCTCTCTCTCTCTCTCTATCCCTTTAACCCTCTATCCATATATAAAGTTACCAAAAATTTGTATTAATATCTTTTTTGACAATATCTAGAATTAAACCCTATAACATCACGTAATTCGATAACTTGTTGCATTCCTATATTAAGTGGATTAACGTTGACGAACCAAGTTACACTTTCTGTGCAAGGAGGAGTTGTTAAACTTCCTGAATAAGAGTAAGCCTAATTATATTAATTAAAATAAAAAATTAATAAAAATTAATAAAAATCAATAAAAAATTTTTTTGGGTATAAAATAATATCAATCAATCAATCAATTAATTAATTTAACGCAAATCAAGCAATTCGAGACTTACATAAGACAAAGAATTAAGATCATTCAATAAGCTTAATAATTCGACTTTATCAACTTTTTTCGTTTCATTATATTTTTTTGGAAGCTAAAAAAAAAAATAAAAATAAAAATAAAAAATAAATAAATATATTTCAGAAAAATAATCAAATCGAATCAAATCAAAAATAATAATAATAATAATAATAATAATAATAATAAATATTACTCACATTTTCAATTATAGGTGCCATAAAAGTACTATTTTTTGATGACATATCATAAAATACACCTACGACAGCATTTAATCCATCTTCACTTTGAAATACCAAATGTTGTTCAACATCAAAATATTTACCATTAATTCGATGTTCGGAAGGTGTATGAAAATGAAATTGGGATAATGTATATATTTTTCCATCCACTGTAATAGAAATTTTTGACATATCATCAGAAGAACATTCGACGGTATGACCATCATTATATGCTTTAACTTCAGTTATATCCGTGAAATTTGGATAAGGAGGTGAGGCGTAATTTTTAATATCTTCAGATGTGAGATCAATAGGTGATTGATTTTTACCAGTTGAACAAATTTTATCGGAATTATCGAGTAAATGCCAAAATTGTGGACCAGTATCACCACTATAACTATAATTAACAGTTCCAGTTCCTTCAGTAACATTAATTACAGAAGGAAAAATCAAATAAATGATGAAAAGGTAAGTGAGGAATTTGGTAAAAGAGAAGGGAATAAAATTTCGAGTAGAATTCATTTTTTTTTTTTTAATTTCGAAGGTAAAAGATAATAGTTTTGATAATGAGGCTTGAAGAAAAATGAGAGGAGAAAAAAAATTGGAACTTTATAGTCATTAAATCTCAACTAGAAACCTGTCTAGTTAAAGAATGTGAAAAAATTTACAGGCTAACGGAAGTATGACGCCTGTATAATAATCTTTCTTGGTATTTATCCTTTGCTTTCACGGATAAAAAGACATTGGCGGTGGTTTCCTATATATAGATATTTCCCTAAAAATGTCTAAGCACATATTACAAAGTTTCGAGAAAAACGGGAACCAAAAATCAAAAATTCAAAAAAAAAGAACCAAAAAAGTTATTGGTTTATCGAGATCATCGACCATACTAAATTTCTCTATTAAATTATATGCAGTTAGATAATCACGTGATACCCAAACAAGTTTCATTAAACTTGAAACAATGATTACTTTATTTTAACATACATAATAAATATAAATATATATATATATATATATATATACGATCTAAGATTGATATGCACACAAGATAAAACCAAATTAAGTCAGAAATCCTTTCTTATTGATTTCGATGCACGTTTTATTAATACAACCAACACCACCGCCGTGTAACAAATGCGTTTCAATCACATTTGATATTGCATTCTCACTAAGAATTAATCAATTAATTGAATTAATAAATTTTTAAATAAATCAAAATAAGGAATTAATGGATAAAATGACAAGAATTAATGACAGAATGACAGAATTAATATAATAAATAATTTATAAATAAATAATATAAACACAGAAGCATACTTAATATTATTTCCATAAGATCTTTCCAATTTCCATTCTATATTCTTTTCAAAATAAGGATAACGTATCATGTCGACGGGTTGAAAAAGGAAATTCACAAAGAATTTTGAATGAACATTATAATTAAAAAATAAAACTCTTAAACATATCTGCGCGGGGAATCCCTTGTTTGAACCTTTATCTTTTTGAGTGACAAGAGTTGTTTTGGAAATAGTTTCGATAGGAAATTTAAATCGGATAACATATAATTCTTCTCGAAATTGTTTAACTTTTTGCCAATACGAAGTCAAGTATTTTAAGAGGCTTGGAATCTAAAATAAATAATAATTAAAAAAGATAAAAATAAATATAAAAATTAATAAAAATAAAAAATAAAATGAAATAAAATAAAATTATCATGAATTTACCTCATTAATATTAACCAATTTAATAATAATATTTTCATTTGTGCATAAACTGTTTAACATTAATTCATACTTTATAATGATTTAAAAAGAATATATAGAATTAATTAATTATTTTGAATTAAGTTATTATATCATTTCATTTATAACTTACATATTCCTTATCTTCTTTTATATTATCAGTCAGAAGCAGGTCAATAACAGGTAGCGTTCCGCCACCTTTTTCACGTTTCTGATTATTCTCGTTCTCATTATTATTACGATTATTCTCGTTCTCATTATTATTATGATTATTTCCGTTCTCATTATTATAATGATTTCTATTATTACATGATAAAACTTTCAAATTGATTTTAACTTGTAAAGAATTGTCATAAATCATATGAATGAGATCACTTGACAATTTCTGAGGTCGCCATTTATGAATGATTTGAAGATTTTCATACTGTTCTGTGGGTTGTGGAAATGGTTTATCGAAAATCATTATTATTAATAAATCACATTATTATTATTATTATTATCATTTTTTTTGCTAACCTTGATATCTCTTGAGATCATTATTAGTAAAGCATTTGATATCTTTAATAATATTCTTTGCATCATTAATTCCCTAAATTATTTATTTAAATTATTTAAATTTAGTCCAACGAGGCAATATATATGATATATATAATTATATTTATTATATTTATTTAATTTACCTGAATCAATTCAAATTTTTCATTTTTTAATTCCGTGCGACGTTTTTTAAAATAATCTAATTCCTTTTTAAGATTTTCTAATTCAGTATCAAAGATTTGGATTTGATTATTTTGTTCATCAATTGCTTCTTTCATAAATTTCGATTCTTCCGAAGTAATTTCTTCTTTTTCTTCTTCATATCCTTCATTATCATCAATAACAACAGCAACAATATTATCATCATTATTATTTTCAATTAGATTATTTTCAGTTATTTGTTTCTGGAAAAAATCATGTCTTTCGAAAATATTTTGATTCTCATACGAATTTTGTTTATTTATATTATTATTATTCAGTTGTTGTAATAGTAATTGTTGTTGGTGTTGTTGATATAATTGTTGTGGTGGTGGTGGTGGCGGTGGCGGTGGTTGTTGTAATTGTTGTTGTTGTCGTGATTCTATTACTATTCCTTCATATTCCAATGACATTTCTATATCTTCTTCTTGTTCTTCATGTTCTTTTTCTTCTTCAGGCATCATTCGAGTTTCTTCAACAAGTGACATATCAGTTAATTCATAATATGGTTTATTATACCTAATATTTTTTTCGTTATTTGATGATGATCTTATTGGTGAAGAAGAAGATATATAATTGTTTTCAGAAGATTTCATATTAAAATTTTCTTTATTATTAATATTAATATTAACATTAATATTATTATCAATATTATTATCAATATTATTATTATTAATACTATTACTACTAGTAGTAGTACTAGTAGTAGTGGTAGTAATAGTTGGTCTTTCCATTGAATTCCGGGGGAATTTTTGTAAGAAAATTTGTGGAACATTTTGTTGAAAATTTAGAGGGAAATTTAGGGAGTAATTTTGTGAAAAATTTTGAGAGAAATTCTGAAGATAATTATTATTATTATTAGAGAATCTTAATGGAGATGGTGATGGTGGTGATGTTGGTAATGGTGGTAATGGTTGTACTGAATTATTATTATTTAAAAATTCAAATTCACGATCATAATCATCATCTATTAACATATCATCATCATCATCAAATGGTTCATTAATTTCTTTGATTTCTTTAATAGATGTCGGCCTTAATGATTTTGCAAATTGATTGATTTTTTTTTGTTCCTCCTCATTCACCACCTCCTCCTCATCATCATCATTATATAAGGTTGATTCGGTTTCAAGAATTAATGACATATCTTGTAAATCTTGTAAATCTTGTTCATCAAGTGACATATCTTCAACTATGGACATATCATGTTCTTGAACATTCGTTATATCTTTATCTACTTCGGTTTGTAACCTTTATTATTATTATTATTATTATTATTATTATTATTATTAAGATTGTTATTAAGATATTATTAAGATATTATTAAAATATTATTTAATTAGAATAAATGAATGAATTACATACTTTGGAGGGTAAGGATTATTATTATTATTATTATTCGATATTAAACGTTCATTTGGTGAAATTGTACTAGGAGGAACTGCTAACATAAATTCTGTTGGTGGTGTTGATGGCGTTGTTGTCGTTAATGTTGTCGTTAATGTTGTTATCGGTGTTGGTGTTGTTGTCATTAATGTTGTTATTGGTGTTGATGTTGGTGGTGATGAAAATTTCTCATTATTCTTATGATGATCATCAACAACACCACCACCACCATCACCATCACCTCCTCCTCTTTCACCATTTGGTGTTGTTGTTGTTGGTATATTATCGGTCGATTGATATTTATCAAATAATCTAATTCATTCATTTCATTTTCATTTCATTATTTAAAATTTAATGAAGTGATTCATTTAAAATTTATAAATCATATTTTATTATTATTATTATTATTATTATTATTATTACCGAACATGTGCTGTAGCAGCAAAACTAACTCTCCTTCCTACTGATTTACGACGTCGTTGTCCGTTTTCACTGAAACATCATTTATTAATATATATGAATATATATGAAATAAAAATCAATACAAAAAAAATAATAATAATAGTAATTAAGAATAATAACTAATAACAATGTAATAAGAATATTTACTCAAATAAACCCGTTGTTTCATCCAAATTACGTAACGTGAAAGTGGTAGTATTAGAATTATCACATACAATTCCCAAAAGATTCGTGTTATCTTCTTGTAAAAGGTGATCAAAGTTTGTTGTGGTATTATCTTCATTTTTTCTTAAACAACTTCTAGTAGGAGGTGGTGCCTATTATTATTATAATTATTATATTATTATCATTTTATTATATTATTATTATGTTATTATTATCATTATTATATTATTATTATCATTATGATTATTATCATTACTGATTATTATTACATTTAAATTGATATATAATAAGTAGGTCACGTACTAAAGAACTTCTTCGAATTGGTTTAGGAGATTGTTCGGCAAATTTTGCAGCAAGCCTTGGTGAACTTCTAACTGGCGTACTATTTCTTCTAACTGGTGAACCATGACCATTCGTTAACTCATTGTCTATCCTTCTCATATTTGAAATATAATTAATTCTAAATTAAAAAATAATTAATATGACAAAATGATTTGACTTTAACTTTGAGAGAAACTTGGTTTTAAATTTATTTAATGATTAGATGTAAGATATTCCTGGATAAACGCGAAAAATTCGACGTGTCTATACACGTGATGTTATTATGAGATCAGCGAAAGATTACACGCATATATCTTGAAGTAAGCATATGGCTAGTTTGTTTTTATTGGATGATGATCAATAGTAACGTGACTGGTCAAATAATATTTAAACGAATAGAAATCTTAGATTCAG
>CAJVPK010000714.1:0-23250 GCA_910592015.1 Diversispora eburnea | reverse complement strand
CTCAAATCCTTTATCCCTTATACCTCTTCAAGTATAAAACCTTCCAACTGTAACATATTCGTCCAATTGCTTTGTGATCTTTTGGACATTAGTTTTCCTGTTATTAGTTATTAGTTAATCATGTTTAGTAAAGGTAATCACAGTCAACAATAGATAGATATATATATATGTATCTCTAGAATTTATATATATATTTTCAAATAGTAATTAAAAAAATTAAATTTAAAATTTTAGAACTATTTTTTTAAAGCAAAATTATTATAATTTATTATTCTTAGAATACAATTAAATATAAAAAATTTCAATTACAGTAAAATTGATTAATTTAAATTAGTTTAAAATTTTAATTAATAATACTAAAGTTTAAATTTTAAATTATTAATTTTTATAATTAAAATTTTATTTTTAATATAAAAAAATTAAACAATTTTTATCATAATCAAGTTTTTATTATAAAGTACTAATTGAAATTCTAAAAATATTACTTTTATTAAATATTAAATAGGTAACAAATAAATTTTGAATATTATACTTTTATCTAATATTTAATATAACATATTAAATATTTAATAAGGATAATATTATAATTTACTAATTAAAAGTTTTAGATCCTTTTCATTTTATTTTTCAAAAATTTGAATTGTACCTAGAAGAATATTTTGTATGAAGAAGAATACTTTATTTAAATAAGTTATAATAAATATAATAATAAAATACTACTGGATACAATATGTTTTATCAAAATACTAACTTGTAAAATATATTTAAATATATTTATAAGAATATTAAATAAGAATACAAATTTAAAACTTATCTATTATTTATCTGATACTCAATGAAAATAGTATTTTTAAAATTTTGACTAGTGAAAGTTTTGCACTATATTATTATCTCAGTTTACTAATAACTATTCAAAAAAAAATTTCAAATTATTATATACTATTTCAAATATTTAAATAATAAAAATTACAAATATAATATAATAAATTATTTAGAATTATTATTTATTATTATTTTAAAAAAGTAAAAGACTCTAAATATAAAAAGACAAAAAAATTACATATAATAATAATTATATATAATATAACAAAAAAATTTTTTATAAAAATTAAAATATTTCATAAAATTTTGAAAGTTTCTTTTTTATTTTATTGTTTTAATAATTACAAATATTATTAATTTTACTAGAGAAACTTTGAAAATTATTGTTATATCAGTTTTGAAATAATTGATAAGTAATACAAAATATATATTATATTATTTTTAATTATTTTGAAAAAAAACTAAATAATAATTATACATAACTTTTTTTATTACTAGTCAAATACAAAAGAGTTACTATATTAAATAGTAATTCCTATACCATAGATCAGTTAAAAATCAGTAAAAATTAACTGTCCTATTGAATTTTATATTATAAATTAACTAAAATCAAAATTTCTTTTCAGTATGATATATATATCTTTTATATTTGACTTATGTATAGTATTTTGTATTAAAAAAAGATAACTTGAAAATTACTCTGTTGAGAACTTTTCTAAATTTGATTATTTATTTATTACTATTTAATCAATATAAAAAAAATTACAAACCTCATTATATTATACAAATGTTTAACTATTTTTAAAGTTTATAATTATCTATAAAAAAAAAAAAATACAGTGAACCCTCTATAAATGCATCCTTCAGAAAATTAACATTAGGGTACATTTATAAAGGAAATATATTTATAAAGGAAATTTTACTAAGTGTTATTATGTATAGAACTTGGAATATAGGGTATATTTATAGAGGGGTGCATCTTATAGAGGGTACATTTATAAAGAGTTCACTGTATAAATATTTCAACACCTATTATTTGATATATACTTTAAAATAATAGATTAGTATTAAGAGTTAAAAGAAAAAAGTCTTATTTGAGTAAAGAATATCAAAAATGACAATTAAATTTTATATAAAAATATGAAAATTAAGTAATTAACAATTAATATAATTTGATAAATTAAAATTCAAAGTTTTTAAATTAGATAGTAAATAATATTATTGAAAATATTTAACAAAACCATTAAATCAATTCTATATTAAGTCTACTATAAAATTTAAAAGTAGATTTGTAATAAATGTAAGAATTCTTTTTGTCATGCAGTATTAGTAATTATTATAAAATTGATAAAATAATAAATATTAAGTTATATTAGTAAATACTGTAAGAAAATCTTATAAATATATCAAAATTTAAGGTTTTATTATCAGAGATATAATTTTTTAGCATAATAGAAATTTCAAATATATAGTAAATTTAATAAAATAATAACTTTATAATTATAAAATTAAGTTTTAAATTAACCTATTTAATTTTTAAATTTAAATTTTATGAAATAAAATAAATCATCATCTTCATTATCTTCCTGAACAAATTTTAGTCAAAGAAGATTTGTGATACAAAATTTAATAAGTTTGACAAGAAATTGATATATCAATTTAATTTACTTTATATCAAAAAGAATTCATAACATAATCAAAGTTCAGGAAAAATATATAAGATAGTAATATATATTAATTCAAATATACAAAATTATTTGAATCTTGTTTAATATGAAAATAAATAATACAATGATATTTTTTAAAAAAAAATTTTTTTTAAAAACTTTTTTTTTTGAATTTTTTTAAATTATTTTATTTAAAATTATAATTATTAATAAATGATATATAAAAAATAAAAAAAATAAAATTAATAAGTTTTATAAAAAAAAATACTTTTTTAAAATTGAAATTATATGTATTTCAAATAATTGTTACTATATCTCTATAAGAGAATTTCTTTTAAAAATTATATATCAAAAGTTTATAAATAAAAAATATAATAAAATTATCAGTTTACTACTATATAAAGGAAATTTTTATTATAATATACTAACTTTATAATATAGAGACTTTTTATAAAATTAAAAAATTTTGATAAAAATATATTTATTAGATTTTGGATATTTGATAAATTGTAATTTAACCTGTAAAAATTTATTAACATAACTTATTTATATTTTTAAATTTGAAAAAATATAAATATAAAATAGAAATAATATGAAAGTAATACAAATATAAATATAAATTGACAAATAAATATTAGAATAAGTTGTATATTTTGTATTATGTAATTTTATGTAATGTAAAAGACTTTTTCTTTTTCTAATTAATAAATTATAGGTACTATTCAAATTTAAAATATTAAATTCCAAATCTCAAATTCCAAATCTCAAATCCCAAATTACTAATTGTCAAAATTCAAAATTTTAAATTATGCCAAATTTCAAATATTATAAAAACTAAATTTTGACAGCTGAAATGTCAAAATAATTTGAGATTTTAGTGGCATGTATATAATAAATTTGAGACAAGGCCTTACTAAAACAAAAAAATAAAAAATAAAAAATAAATGTAAATTTCAAAAAATCAAAATTTATAAATACAAATTATATTAAAGAATAATCTATTAAATCTTTTAATTAATATTAATTAAAATAAAATAATCAATTAACAATTTAAATACAAGGGTAAATAAAAATATAATAAAAATATAAATAATAATTAACATATACTAATACAAGTTATTAATTACTAAATTATTAAACTTGTAAATAATTATCAGATAAAATTAAAAAATTGTTATATTCTTAAAATAAAATATATGTTTAATATTTTAAAATTCTGAGATATTTATTTTATATATAAAAATAAAAAGTAATTAGTTTAATATATTTTTAATTAAAGAATTTATTTAAATAATTAAAAAATTTCAAACTTTAAGTAAATAATTTTAATTTTTATAATATTATTTTGTTTTTTATTATGAAATTTAATTTCAGATACAAATATAATTCATATTAATATTATATATATCATCAAAACTATTGAATTAAGTTAAAAATAATTAAAAATTAAAAAATTGAAATTGAAATAAGCAAAATTTTTTTTTATATAGTAAATTGATTTAATTATAAATCAAACTTAATTAGAAATTGAAAAAATTAAAATTGAATTAATGACTTTTTTACTTTTAACAAATATTTATAATACTAACTATTAACTTGTTTGATTTCTTAATTTTTTATAAAAGAATTAATTATATATTAGAAAATTTTTTAGTTGAAAATTTGTATAAATTTTATTTATATTTTTTTATTTTTTTAATTTCACTTATAATTCATAAAGCACAAAACAATTTTTTACTAAGATATTTGTAAAATAAAAAGAAATTTTTGTTCTTAGCTACATAATGATATGTATTTTATTTCAATATACAGATCAAATATAAAAGATATGTCACACCAAAAAGAAATTCTGATTTTAGTTAATTATAATATATTAACTAATCTATAATATAGAAATTACTATTTGATATAGTGATTTTTTTATATTTAACTAATGATAATATTAATATTTGTAAAATTATTCATAATAAAGTTAAATATCTGTTAAAAAATTATGTAGAAATTTATAAAAATTTGTATAAATATTATAAGATAAATTACCTTGTACTTTATAAATTATAAGTAAAGTTAAAAAATAAAAAAATATCAATAAAAATTTATACAAATTTGTATAGGTGTTGAAAATTTGTATAAATTTTTATTTAATAAAATTTTCTAATATAGATCAAATACAAAATAATAGATAATACAAAAAAATTTTGATTTTAACTAATAAAAATAAATAAAATAATTAATTTTAATTAATAAAAATATAATAATTTTAATTTTAACTAATCTATAATATAAAAATTATTATTCAATACAGTATTGACCCTAATAATCAAATTTTATTTATTATTATATTTTTCATATCCCCCTATAAGAAATACACATATTTAAAAAATACTTAAAATATAATTAAAATATAATTAATTATATTTGTAATAATCTATTTAAAATATTATTATTTTATAATTAAAATATATTTAAAATATACTTAATTTAGATAATAAGTAAGTATATTTTAGGTATATACTTAAAATATACTTAATTTTAAATATATTTTAATAATATTTTAAGTATGTTTTAAGTATATACTTAAAATATACTTACTTATTACCTAAATTAAATATTTTTTAAGTATATTTTAAATATATTTTAATTATAAAATAATAATATTTTAAGTAAATTTATTACGAATATAATTAAATATATTTTAAATATATTTTAAATATATTTTAATAATATTTCAATAATATTTTAACTATATTTTAAGTATTTTTTAAACATGCATATTTCTTATAGGACATGGAGTATTTTCTATACATGTCACCTAAATTCCAAATTATTTTAACATTTCGACTATCAAAATTCAGTTTTCATAGTATTTGGAATTTGAAATTTGACATAATTTGAAATTTGAAATTTGGAATTTAATGTTTTAAATTTGAACAGCACATATAACATTTTCTGATGATGCTTTATATGTACAATGTATGAATTTAAATTCAGGTGGATATCAACCAATAATGAAAAATACAACATTTGGATTAGAAAATACTTTTCAATAAATGATATTTCCTTCTGATCATTCAAAATATCAAAACAAACCAAAAGGTATTAAACAAATATTAATTGAATAAGGATTATAACATGATAAATTAATTCTTGATTGTCAATTATGCAAAAACGAAGTTAAAAATTCAATAAGAATTGATTGTTGTACTTATAAAATTATATCTTTACAACCTAATTTTTTATTATAAAAGTCAGAATTGAAAACAATAATTGATGAAGCTAGACATAAATGTATTTTTTATTCCAAATATTATTGTAAATTGAACTTTATTGAAATGTTTTGGGAAGCAGCAAAAAAATATACATGTGAAAATTGTGATTATACATAGAATAGATTACAAAAAAACTGTTCTTGAAGCCTTAAATTCTATTTTATTAATTCAAATAAGACATTTTGCAAGAAAATCATGAAGATATATGGATATTTATAGAAAAGGTGTAACAGGAAAACTTGCAGTATTTGCAGAAAAAAAATACAAATTATATAGAAAAGTTCCTGATAATATACTTAATTAAATTATTTTAGAAAATGATTATAATGAACAATATATATTAATATATTTTTTATTAATAAAATATTTACATTTATATAAAATTTAATTAGCCAATAAAAATCATCCTAGATTACATTTTTGTTAACCAGAAAAATTGAGAATTTTTTTTTTGTCTATTTTGTTATCTATTCAAGAGCTATCCAATGGTACTATTTTTATTAAATTCTGATCACTAGATCAAAAGATATTTAAGGTACCTATTATAGAGATTTTGCACTATATATATCATGATCAAATAATATTCAGTGATATTATTAGTTTGATCAAATGGATTATATGATAATAATTCATTGCGAATATATAGATTATAATTTAATAATTGAAATAATCAAAATAATTGTAATAATTTATCATGTATTTCATGACTTTACATTAATAAATTTTAAAGAATATATTGTTTCTATGCTTGCTATTAAATATGGATTATTAATTGTATTATTATAGTTATTATTAATTATTACCTTTAATGATTATTTTCCAGATCACAGTTATTATTGCATGTGATCGTAGCCAATAAAATCACAAGACATTATACTTGATCTTGTGATTTTAGCTACGATCAGCAACCCGGACATGTGCGTTATTATTTATTGATATGCATATTACATCATCGCATTATGAAAATAAAAATAATAACCAAAAACAAATAAACAATCAATTATATAAATATAGCTGATATTTTTTGAAAAAATAATTTTCGGATCTCTTTTACAAAACTCTGAAACTTGCCTAAAAATATATTTGCAAGAATGTCAGAACAATCTTCTCCTTCAACTATGCAACAAACTTGGAGAAGATTAATAAAAAATGAAAACAGGAAGAGGATAGTTGCTATCTTCTTCAAAACCATGAACCGGCTCAAGATTATCTGATACTGAGAGGTTTCAAAAAGCAAAAAAATGAGAGGAAGGCAACCTCAAAAATACTAGTTCTGGAGCTCAATACAAATTATTTATTGAGTCTAAAGTCCAAGAACTAGAGCAACAACAACAACAACAACAGCAACAACTTCAACTTCAATGACATCAACAGCAACAACTTCAATTTCAACATCAATTTCAACTTCAACAACAAAACCACTGCCATTACCACCAGCACAACAACAACCAAAGATACCAATACCAAGACTACCAAACTATCAAAGAAAAGATGAGATAGAGCACCAAAACTACAAATTTTATTATCAAGAAGAAGATGGGGAAGACCGACGAAAGCAGAGCAACAACAAAGAATTTTACTTCAATAATAACAAATTTTACTCCAACAACAGTGACAATACCAGCAACAATTATTGGATGACCTCAAGCAACTCCAATTGGAACAAGACCAGCAGCAACAACAATTGGCTGCTCCAAATTCTGGAACCAAAAGAGGCCATGATGAAGTGGATAATGATGATGGAGATGATAATCAAGCTAAATCATCCAAGGAAAGAAATACTTCCAATTAATGGGTGATTCAGTAACATAAACAATAAAAAACGAAAAAAAAAATATAAAATCAATTAAAAAAAAAAAAATATATATATATAAAATCAATTAAAAAAATATAAAAAAAAAAACAAAAAAAAATATAAAATCAATTAAAAAATATCAAAAAATCAAATTAAAAAAAAAAAATAAATATATATATATATTGCGATATCTCTTACTCTCCATTTGAATCCTTTCAAATGATTTTTATGCCCTTTTTTGCTGTTTTTGTTGTTATCTTCCTCCCATTTATTTATATTCTCTGATGGCGCTGGATTCTAATTCATTAGGTGTGCATTATTTATTAATTTTATCATTTTTATCATTCGAATTACAAAGATACTAATTTCGTACATTCTTTAATTATAATTATAATAATACAAAAATCTATGCTTTATTTTCTATGTGATTTTATCGTTTGAATTATTTATTGAATTAAAAAAATATAAAAAATCGATCAATTAATTCATCTTAATATATAAAATATACAATTTTGTGCGTTTTTTTTTTTTGTTTTTAGAATCCAACAATGGACGGACATCGGCCTAACGACCCGCTACGGTAATAATCACGACGAGCGATGACCGGACTGGAAATGAACCGATTTAAATCTATCCATTATGCAGGTCACGTTTCTTTGTTTCTTTATTTGTTCGTTTGTTTGTTTTAATTTCTGCCAAATAACATAAAACTAATGACGTTTCTCATTTGCGTTGAAATTAGAACAAAAAAAAAATTATGCAGGTCATGTATTATCTCTTAATTAATTTAATTTGCTTAATCGTTTTGAAATATAGTTAACATAAAAACTAATAAAATTTCTTTTTTTTTATCTGTAAAAATTTTTATCATGAAATTAGCATGTTATAAATTCCCAGTTGGGTGCATAAGTCAGGTAAATATCGATATAAATTTTGTCATCGTTTTTTTTGATACGATATATTATTCAAATTTACTAAATTTATTCTATATGCACGCATGATATCGACCACGACCGGATACTGAACGAACGATGACCGGATTTGGCGTTTATTTTGTTCCTTATGTTTGTTGTTGTTCGGGTGACCCGCACACAGAAGTAAGCGAGGCTTCCTCAGCCGTAATGGTTCGGGTGACCCGCACACAGAAGTAAGCGAGGCTTCCTCAGCCGTAATGGTGGAGCGGGTGTTTTATATATATATATATATTGATTTTATATTATTTATTTTAAAATTTTTTAAATAAATAAATATATATATAAATATATCTCTTTATTTCTTATTGCTTTCTCGCTAATTCTTTTTTCATTCAAGTAGTATCGAATATCGTTCAACCGTTGATCAAAACCTAAAAGAAAAAACAGATTGGAACTGGATACTAGATGAAACGATTTCTTTCTTTATTTTTTTTTGTTTGTGCTGTTAAACAATATAAACTAATAACATTTTTCTTTTTTATGCAAAAATGTTTATTTGCACTTTAAGCACAACCCTATCAGGAAATTTTTCTAGGCGTAAATCTCCGCAATATTACGACACCTACGTATATTTTACGGTATTTATACGGGCTATTTTGGATTTAAATAGGAATTTCTCGGCAGATATCGATGCTATAGAGATGAAACAAATGTTATCTTGTGTCTCGGAACAAGAGCTTTCGATCGGTCATAAGAATATTTTAATAGAAAATCGCTCTCTGTCTCATAAATCGTTGACGAAGTCAAA
The DNA here is from genome assembly GCA_910592015.1 of Diversispora eburnea. NCBI lineage: Eukaryota > Fungi > Glomeromycota > Glomeromycetes > Diversisporales > Diversisporaceae > Diversispora > Diversispora eburnea. The sequence goes on along the minus strand of CAJVPK010000714.1, from coordinate 13,975 downwards.
AACGATTGCGAAGATTTCCCGCAATTTTTACCCAAAAAATCCATTTTTTATTTCGATAGCGATTTGTGAGACAGCGAGCGATTTTCTGTTAATCCATTCTTATGATTGATCGAAAACTATGGTTCTGGCCTACAATATAATATGTGCTTCATCTCTATAGTACCTATATCCGCCGAGATATTCCAGTTTAAATTCAAAACGTCCCGTATGAATACAGTAAAATATACGAGATTTTGAGCCTAAAAAATTTCCGGATACCGGATAATAATGATCACCAGACTGTAATTGGGTGAACGGTTTAAATTTATACATTTATTTATATTATGCAGGTCATGTCATTATTTCTTAATTTATTTTATTTTGTTTAATCGTTTGAATTCAAGTTAACATAAAACTAACAATATTTTTTTTTTCATAAGTCACTGAAAAAGTAATAGGTAAATATTAATTTTAAATTTACTATATGCATGATCGAGCATCGGAATAGGCAAATATAGAAATTGTACTTCCGAACATCTTATTCAATTTTCGTACATATATATATGCAGGTATTGTACGAACAAATTTTTGGTTACATCACTCCTTTTTTTCATTTTTAACTATTTATTTTTCTTACTATACATTGAGGTTACCGGGGGTGAATTTTTTGTTATTCAAGGAGGACTTAATTATGATGGATAAATACGGTAATTTATAATTGTACGAATGAATTTTTTCATCAAATATTTTAAAAAACTAACTCGATTTCGTTATATATATATATATATGTATGTATGTTAGAACCAAAATTTGAAGTTTTTAAATATAGATCTTCATCGATTATCATAATTATCGTATTTATCAATTATCGTTATCGTAATTATCAATTATGATAATTAATCAATTATGGTAATATAAGTAATAGATTAATTTTTTTAAACTTTCTCAATTTGTTATATTCTGTAGATCTTTGATACTATTTTTTAATCGAAACATCAATTCATATTTCATTTGTTTCATTTATATTAAAGAGTTCAAAATAAACATTTTTATTTTAATATAAAAAAATTCCGAAAATATTTTTTATTATCGAAATCGTTTATTCCTGATAATAAAAAAAAATATTTATACATTCCAATGATATGGAAGAATAGTCGTGATTATAATACTGAATTAATTAAATATGATGTGCAAATAATTTTCCTTTCTTTCTCTTAAATATGCATATTATTTTAATATTTATGTCGCACGATGCATCGAAATCGAACTTACAGTCAATCCTTTTTTCCGTATGTTCAAATATGTAATAGAATGAAAAGGAAAAAGTATTAATTGGGAAAATTAATTAATTATCCGTTATTTTTTATAAAAAAATTCAACCTTTTTGAAGGCATTATAAAAAAAAAAAAGATAAGAATTATAACGAATAATAAATAAAGAATACATAAAGAATAAATGATGCATACTTAAATTCACTTTTGTTTAATTTACATTATGATTTAATTGAACGGTTTAGTTATACGTTAACTCTTATCATTTAATAACGAGTCTAAACTTATTATAATTTTCATAATAAATTAAAATTAAATAAAGGGATAAACTTTTTTCGTTCAATTTTTTTTTACACTCCTTTCTCCTTACTTATTTCTTCATTCTTTCTTCATTCTTTTATTTTCTTTTATTTCCTCTTGATTTCTCTTATTTTTCATTTTACTTCTTTTTGTTTTGAAAATTTTTTTTTTAAAAAAAAAGAGATAAATAAATATTAATAAAAAAAAATGGTACCAACGATAAAAACGATAACATTCTTATTTTCCTTGTTGATAGCATCGAGTCTTGCTGACCTTGACGGATGGCCAGCACTAGATGAAGGACCACCAACATCCGAAGATTTTAATAAACTAGTTGATTTTTCAAAAGTTGCAGATGCTCCTCTTACTATTCTTGATCAGGATTATGAGATTACAAATTGTGATGACGAAGGAGAATTTTGTAATTGGAGTTGTACTCAATGTGTTAGACCGACTGATGTTTTATCATGTCCAAACAAAAGAGGTAGATATTAAATATTATTATTTTTAAATTTATTATTTTCACCTTTTTTAAAAATTTATTATTTTTTTTTTAAATTATTAATTATTTTTATTTTTATTTTATATAGATTGGGGTCTGACTTTCGATGATGGGCCATCGTAAGCATTCATTCAATCATTTTTCAAATATAATTGTCATCACGTGGTGACCGTTGATTTACTCTATTATACAGAGATTATACCAGCGATCTTGTCGACTTCCTTGATTCACAAGGATTAAAGGCTACATTTTTTATTGTTGGTTCGAGAGTGGTAGAACGTCCGGATGTATTACAAAAGATTGTCAAATCAGGTATTATTATATATTATTTATTCATATATTATTATCATTCATAATAATTCATTCATCAATTCGATATCATTATTATTAGGTCATCAAATTGGAGTTCATACTTGGTCTCATCCAATGTTAACATCTATAAGTAATGAAGAAGTTATAGCAGAATTACAATGGACAGCTAAAATAATTAATGAAACTGTTGGATTAGTTCCTAAATATATGCGTCCGCCATATGGTGATTTTGATGATAGAATTCGCGATATTTGTGCACAACTTGGTTATATTATTACAATATGGGATAGAAATACTAATGATTGGATGATAGGTGATGATACACCAGATTTTAATATTCAATGGGTACCCGGTAATTTTACGCAATGGGTAAAAGAGAATTCTAATACTGGACATATTTCACTTGAACATGATATATATGAACAATCTGCTGCTCAAGGTCCAAAAGTTGTTCCTATATTACAAAAAGCAAATTTTAACGTCAAACCAGTAGCTAGTTGTTTGGGTGATAAAAATCCTTACATGAATCGTATTATACCTACAGCTACTGGAATAACTGGAACTTTAACTTCTGGAACTGGTAAACCTTCTGGATCTAGTAAACCTTCCAGAGCTAGTAGTAATCCTTCATCCACTAGTCAAACTGCTTCTACTTCTAAGCCTTCAAATTTGGGTTCACCTACCCCAATGTCTTCTTCAGAAAGAATTAATTATAATAATTGGTTAATTATATTGGGGTTATTAATGTCACTAACTATATTCCATAATTAATTGTTTATAAATATATTTTTTTATTTTAATTTATATATATTAAGTATTTTGTCTTTGTTAATTTCACGAGATTTTATTATTGTTATAGACTTATTGAATTGATTTCAAATAATTTTTCATGAATATAGAAAGTTGGCTATGGAATTGAATAATTATATTTAATACATTTGATTCTAAAGACAACTAGAATGAATAAAAGTAAATAAATAATGAAAATTGAATAATAATTATAAATTATTAACATTAATATAAATTAATTGTTGGTTGTCTAAGATTAATGTAACCAATAAAATAACATCACGTGTCAATAATCGTTTGACCAGTAAAAACCCCAAAAAATCTTCCCCTAAAAACGGCACTATACACCAACCTGCCAAAAGTATCCAGGCAACTGTTTTTTTTATCAAATTTATCAATAAACTTCAAGGGCAAATTGCGGCACAAGGAATGATTTAAATTGCATAAACTTTTTTTTAAAAAGATCCCCTGATCAATGGCTATCATATGATATCTTTTCTGTTAAAATTGGATGTTTGCTCGGATAGAAATCTTGTCTTAAATAATGTTATCCAAAAATTGCAAATCAAATTGTTAATCACAATGTCTCTCGTTTTCAATAACTATCCACCGGAAGTGCAATATATCTTATAAGGACTTGTAGCCCTAAACTAAGTCTACAATGTTTATTAGTGTTATATTGCTGTTTTCTAGTTAAGATTAAAACTTTACTTAGACACGACTAAAAAATGATCGAAATTATTGTTGATCATTTTGTCATTTTAGAAAAATTATCAATAATTTCTACATAGTCAGTCACTCAAAACAAATCAATAATTTCTACATATAAAACATTTTTTGTAACAATAAAATCTTAAAAATAATACTAAGTAATCTTAAAGAGAATATTATTGTGCATCTACTGTAAAGTTTTTAAAACTATATCATGAGAATATAACAAATAATCACCAATTAAACTTTAAGGAATAATTGTCAATCTTTTTTTTAATTCTTATAATATAGGTTTGTAAACTTTACAGTATGTGTAAAACAATATTATCTTCAAGGCTACTTAGTATTACTTTTAGTTTTTACTATAAAATAATAAATTTTTATATGTAACAACTTTTGAAAAATGTTACATAGGAACAAAGTGATCGGTGATAATTTATCTCAAGATCTTTACTAAGTTTATCTATGAATTTCAAAAGCAAATTATAACACAATAAGTAATTACAATTATGTAAACTTTTTTTTTAAACGAATCCCCTGATAAAGGGCTATCATATGATACCTTGTTTATTAAAATTGGATGCATACTTACACAGAATTCTTAATTTAAATGAAATTAATCAAAAATATCCAAGTGAATAATAAATTCTTTTGATTTTGATGAATATTTATCATAGATACCAACTATCTTATGCAAACTTGTAGTGAAAGACGAGATTTACATATAACTGTTTTTAATATTTTCTAGTGAAAATAAAAATATCACTTATGACCAAATAAAAAATAATTATATTTATTAAAATTTTTTTCACAGATTTTCTTAAAACTTACTATAGAAAGTTTATAAAATAATATTTTTAAATTTGGAAATGTATTTTTTTAAAAAAAAAGAACAAAGAAATTACATATACAATGGATTATTATTTTATATATAAAAAAAATTCAATCAATATTTTTAACAAAATAAATTTTTTAAAAAATATATATTATTAATTATTATAAAAATTTTAAAGTTATGTCTAAAAGAAAAAAACTTACTGATTTTGAACATGAACAAATTGTTGATTTGCATAATGAAAATATTCCACAAAGAAAAATTGCTAAAATATTAAATCATCCTAAATCTATAGTAGGAGATGTAATAAAAAATATAATGATCAAGATTTAACTTCTGCAATTTCATGATCAGGCAGATCAAAAATATTAAATGATCGAGATAGAAGACAATTAATAAAAATTATTAAAGCTAATGGAAATTTAACATTAGTTGAAAATACTGAAAATTTAATGTAACATTAAATTTTTCAATTTCTAGTAGAACAGTTCAAAGAGTTTTATATGAAGAAGGTTATAGTGGACATGTTGCAAAGAAAAAATCTTTTATTAATATGAAAAGAAATTGAAAAAAAGAATGAAAAAATATTATTTGAAGTGATGAATTGAGATTTGAATTATTCAATAATGATTCTAGAAATTAGGTATAGTGTAAAAAAGATGAATGATATAAAATTGAATGTTTAAAACCTACAGTTAAAAATTCAATTGGTTATAGTTTGGAGATGTTTTTGCAATAATAAATTAGGACCATTAGTTTTAATAGAAGGTACACTTAATTCTGATAAATATATAGAATTACTTAAAGAATATTTAATTCCATTTTTAAATAATTTAGATGCAGAAAATCATATTTTTCAAGATGATAATACACCTTGTCATACTTCAATTAAAACTAGAAAATGGAAACAAGAAAATTTAATTGAAAGACTTCCTTGGTCAGCTCAAAGTCCTGATCTTAATCCAATTGAAAATTTATAAGATGAACTTGAAAAAAGAATTAGAAGACATAGATCTATTCCAAAAATAAAAATGAATTTTTTACAGCATTACAAACAGAATGGCACAAGATTGATGAAAGTAAACTTATTCAATTAGTGAAAAGTATGAGATATAGAGTTGCTGAAGCTATAAGAAATAAATTTCATCCAATCAAATATTAAATTATTATCATTTTTATTTTAAAATTAATATTAAATTTATAATTTTATAATTGATTTAAAATAAATTGCAATTTTAATATTATTAATTTTTTTATTAATATAATTAGATAAAAAATCAAATTATAATATTATATAAAATTATAAATAAAAATAATAATTATAGATGTTATTATATTCTTGAGTTAATATAATTAATTTCATTATATCTTTAAGCCAGAATTTATATTGAATAATATCTTTATAGTAAAGTTTTTATTTTCACTAGAAAATATTAAAAACAGTTATAATAAATGTTGTAGACCTTATTTTAGTCTACATTTTTGTATAAGATAGTTGATATCTATAATAAATATTCACCGAAACTGAAAAACTTTACGATCAATTATTCACTTGAACATTTTTGATTATTTCATTTAAATTAAGAATTCTATACAAGTATGCATCCAATTTTAATAAACAAGGTATTATATGATAGCCCTTTATCAGAGGATTCGTTTAAAAAAAAGTTTATGTAATTTTGATTATTCATTGTGTTACAATTCGCTTTGAAATTCATAGATAAACTTAGTAAAAATCTTGAGATAAATTATCACCGATTACTTGTTCCGATGTAATATTTTCAAAAGTTGTTACATATAAAAATTTATTATTTTATAGTAAAAACTAAAAGTGATACTAAGTGGCCTTGATGATAATATTGTTTTACACATACTATAAAGTTTGCAAACCTATATTATAAGAATTAAAGGAAAGATTAACAATTATTCCTTAAAGTTTGATCGGCGATTATTCACTATATTCTCATGATATAGCTCTAAAAGCTTTAAATTAGATGCACGATAATTTTCTCTTCAAGATTACTTAGTATAATTTTTAAGATTTTATTGTTACAAAAAATGTTTTAAATGTAGAAATTATTGATAATTTTCCTGAAATGACAAAATAATCAACAATAATTTCGATCGTTCTTTAGTCGTGTCTAAGTAAAGTTCTGATCTTAACTAGAAAACAGCAAATATGATACTAACAAACATTGTAGACTTAGTTTAGAGCTATAAGTCCTTATAAGATGGATTGCACTTCTGGTGGATAGTTATTGAAAACGAGAGACATTACGATTAAAAATTTGCCTTGCAATTTTTGGATAACTTTATTTAAGACAAGATTTCTGTCCGAGCAAGCATCCAATTTTAATAGAAAAGATGTAATATGATAGCCATTGATTAGGAGATCTTTTTAAAAAAAGTTTACACAATTTAAATTATTCCTTGTGTCGCAATTTGTCCTTGAAGTTTATTGATAAATTTGATAAAAAAACAGTTGCCCGGATACTTTTGGCAGGTGGTGTATATCTGATTTTGTTGTATAAATTTCACCACAGATAACTTCGGGAACAATGTAAGGGAGATTCCCATAAATATTATTTGATAGTTTGTCAACTGGTCCACTCAATAATTTTCCAGAGAATTATATAAGATATTTCCTGAGTGCAGATCTCTATGTACTATATTTCGGCAATGAATTTCATCTAAGAAATGTGTTATAGAGTAAATAATATTATGTTTTTGTAACAATGTAAGTGAGTGATAATTATCTTTTAAAAAATGTCTCAAATCATTTAAAACTAACATATAATCTTAGGTGCTCGGATCTTTAGTCATCTAGCAAGAAATGTAGAAGCATTAAATGTGAAACTTAATGTTACTTGTAATTATATTATTTCTGAAATATCAAACAAAATATAATAAATGCACTAATTATTTAACTACTTCTTGAAACCAATTCATATTGATATTGTTTGAGTTATTCAATCTTTTGTCCTCCAAATTTTTCCAATACTTGTCTTTCAAAATTCCATTTAGAATAGCATCCATCTTTCCAAATTGCTCTGTAAACGGTAGCACATCCTCCTTCTGACAGATATTTGACATTCTCAAATTGATCATATTCAATCCATTCAATTACTTTCTGAGGTGTCATAGTTTTTTACTGAAATTCTTTAATTAATTTATCAATTTCATTATTTCGAGAAGTCCAGTTTTCAAAATTATTTTCTAAATATTTACGAATATAAAATTCACAATATTGGATGGCTTGATGCCAATCCTGACAATTGTCGCATTTTTGTTTTTCTACAGAATTATCCCTAATTCTTAATGCGGCATCTATCCAGTAATTTTTTAAATAAAAGTCTTTTTTTTTATTTTCGTGAGATGAATCATTTTCAATAAAATCATTTCGATATTCTTCCTGTTCAGTAGCTGTTTTATGAATATTGATGTCCAGAGTATGATGTGATTTTCCCCAAACATTTCTTAATTTTTTTCATTCATTCAATTTTTCGAGTAGCCATTTCTTATTTCATTATTAGTAATACGGTTTTAAATATTAATTAATGCATAATTTATTGTTTAATACTTTAAATTTAATATAAAATTACAGTGGATTTGGTTCTGTTATTTATTAATAACAGATTATAGATAAGGTTTGTTATTTAAATTGACTTTAATTATTTTAATAATTATAAAATTGACGAGTACGTTAACCGTATTAGTTGTCTTAATGTAAAGTATAATATACGTAATGTTATAAATGAACGGGACACGGAATAGATAGAGTTAGAGAGTAAGATTTAAACGAATAATAATAATATTTAATAGAATAATAAAATAGTATAATACTTTAAATACTTAAATTTTATTTGCTATCCTATATAGCAGAAAATTTTCAGAGGATTGAGTCCTAAAAAATATTTTTAAACAAAAAAAAAGATTGCTCTCGTTACTATTTTTTACTTCTGTGTCATAAACAAATTATTTTATATAAATATATATATAAATAATAAATAATTATTAAATCAATTGTCCAAATGTAGGTAATTTTACATATACACAAATATAATTTAGAGGATATCGAAGAAGCAATTCAAAATAAAGTAATAATATTTGTATCAATAGTCAAAGAAAACCTATACTAATCTAATAATAAGAGATAAAGTTAAAATAATGAATGAATGTATAATATAAAGAAGATAATGAATGCAATATTACAAGATTAAAATATAATTTAGCATTATTAGTATCCGAAGCATGATATGACTTTTCAACCACCAGATATATTATCATAATAAAATGATTATTTCAATATTTCGTAAGGGAGAAGATATTAGTAAAATGAAACAATTCTAAGATATGAAATTATTATTATTTAATCAGCGCAGTTCCTTTTGAGAGATATATTTGTAAAGAATGTAAAGAAAAATTTAGCAATACAGTCAACTTTCTACCATATACAGGAAGTGCATTTATAGAGAGTAGGACAAATTGTGAAATTGTATACATTTTCTTTTATTATGTCTATTTTATTTTAAACCGCTCCCTTCATATATACTGTACTGAGGAATCATTGCAGTTTGAGATTTAACAGTTTACTTTGAACAAACTTAAGAAATAAAAATGACAATAATGATTACTTTTACGATGTCATCACTTCTGGTAATGCAAATTCATTTTATTTTATTTTTTTTTTGTGAAAAAGAGAGATATCCGAAGTTTATCCCTTTTTTTGTTTTTTGTTTATTGTAGATTGGGATTGCTTTATGTGTAAGTGCAAAAAAAAAGGATTTTAATCATAATTGTTGGTTTGTTAAAAGATAAAATGTGTGTAATTGAAACTCTGGAATGTAGGAGAAAATGGAATAAAATCACTAGGAGATTTCAAAACGTTAAGGTCATTTACTTTAACATTTATTTTATTTTATTTTGTCTCTCCATGCCATTTTTATATATTTAATTTATATTAATTTTAATTCTATCTCATTTAGCTGATTCTGAAATAATTGTCAAATTTTTAAAGTTTCGAAATGAAATCAAATTAGATATTAGAGATTATTACCATGATCTTTATTTTTAATTATTTCTTTTTTTTAAAAAAGATGAAAAAACGAAAGACGTCCAAAAAAGAAAATCATCTCTTATTAAATTCTAAAAATCGTAAGAATGCATATAATTATATAATTTAGTTTAAACCAATTTTTTCCATTTTTTTTTTATTAATTATTATTGTCTTTGGAAAATTTACAAGAATCATAAAACTCTAAACATAATTTATTTATTTTTTAGTATGTATTTATATGCGAGAAAGTTTGATTACGCAAATAATATATCGACCACAGTATGCTGTAAAATGAGCACTGAAATTGTAAAATAAAATAATAAAATACATTTCTTTATTGAAATTGATTTATTCTACTTTGATAATAGATTTTTTTCTAAAAATATTCATGAGGTTGCAACTAAAAATTTAAATAAATCCGTTTTCATGAATTTAAAAAAAATTTAATGTACAAAATAACTTTATTTAAAATAAGGAGAAAAATAAAAAATTTATTGTCGAAATAATAAAATATAGTATACATATAAAATGTAAATTAAAATATCTTTTTCTTCTACTTTTTTTTTAAAAAAAAAATATCGATAAATTCAATAATTTAACTATAATAAAAAAAACAAGAAATATAAAGTTCTATAAATAAATTTCGAGTTTAAAATTGAACCTTAATTTGAAGGATCATCTAAAATTATAAAAAAATAAAAATAAATAATTAAATTATACAAACTCACGAATGATTTAAAAAAATAATAATGGAATTATGTTAATTACCACGTGGTTGATTTGAATTATCGGCCTCAGTACTTTTAAGATAATCTTGTTGCATTTCTTTAATTGTATCATAAAAATAAACTCATTAAGTTCTATGAATAAATATTATTAAACAAATAAAATAAAATAATTTTACCTTCGGTAATTTCAAATTCCAATTGTTTAGAATCAAATGCTAAATATGTAAATTTAATATTATTTTAATATGGATTAAATAATAATTTCATTCGAACAAAAAATTTCGAGTTAAAATTACCTTGTTGTTCTTCTGTAAAAATGACTGATGATTTAAAATAAATAAAAAGCAAAATAATAATAAATAAAATCAATAAGAAAGAGATATATAAAATATATTTACCATCAGTAGCATTTCTTGGTTGACTTGTGACATTGAATATATGTACTTTACTATTTTGTATTCTGTTTATTTTGCTTTTTGTATTTTTATTTAATCTTGTATATTGTGCATTTATAATTACTTGATTATTTTTATCTTTTTTTGATTTTAATTTAAAAAAATTTCTAATTTTTGATTTTAAACTTCTAGATTGAATATTTTCTTGTTTATCCATTTCATTATATAATGACTTTATTTGTAATTCTATTTTATTCCGAATTGTATATGCATCAGGCCGATTATCAGGATTAGCATCCCAACATTGTTTTATTAAAGTCACATATTCATGTGGAATATATTCATAAATCTTTGGTCGACATCCGTTAACTATATCGAGAGTTAAACCGAATTCATCTTCATAATCATTAAATGGAGTTTCGCCAGTTATTACTTCCCACATTAATATGCCAACACTATATATATCTGATTTTGTTGTATAAATTGCACCACAGATAACTTCGGGAGCAATGTATGGGAGACTCCCATAAATACTATTTGATGGTTTGTCAACTGGCCCACTCAATCCTAAATCACTAATTCTCCAGTGCGAATTATATAAGATATTTCCTGAGTGCAGATCTCTATGTACTATATTTCGTCTATGAATTAGAACTAACTTGCTTGTTATTTTGTAAATAATATTATATGTTTGTAACAATGTAAGAGGTTGGCAATTATCTTTTAAATAATGTCTTAAATCACTATCATAATAATTTAAAACTAACATATAATCTTGGGTGATTGGATCTTTAGTTGTTCCGTAACATTTAGCAAGAAATGCAGAAGTATTATCAAGTGTGAAACTTAATGTCACCTGATAATTTTTTTTTGTAATATATCATTAATATTTCTGAAACCAACAAAAAATAATAAATTCAATAATAATTTAACTTACTTCTTGAAACCAATGAACATTATTATTATTTGAGTTATTGAATCTTTTCAAGACAATCTTTTGTCCTCCAAATCTTTCCAATATTTGTCTTTCAGAATTCCATTTATCATAGGACCCATCTTTCCAATTTGCTGTATAGATGGTAGCGTATCCTCCTTCTGTCAGAGGTTCAATATTATCAAATTGATTATATTCAATCCATTCAATTACGCAATTAGGTGCTATAGTTTTTTGCTGACATTCTTGAATTAATTTATCAATTTCATTATTTTCAGATGTCCAATTTTCAAAATTATTTTCTAAATATTTACGAATACAAAATTCACAATATTGGATTGCTTGATGCCAATTCTGACAATTGTTACATTGTCGTTTTTTTACAGAACTTTTACCAATTCTTTCTTTATCATATATTTTCCGCAATTCATTAAATAAAAATTTCTTTTCATTTTTTGTGAGAGAAGAATCATTTTTAAAAAAATCCTTTTCATATTTTTCTTGTTCAATAATTGTTTTGTGAATATTGGTGTCCAGAGAATAATATGACTTATTCCAAACTTCTCGTAATTTATCATTCCATTCGATTTTTTGAGTAGCCATTTCCTATCTAATTTATTGGTAATACAATTTGAATATTAATTAATGCATCATTTATGTTTACTAATATTTAAAATTTAGTATAAAATTACCGTGAATTGGGTTTTTTGTTATTTATTTAATAACAAATTATAGATAAGGTTTATTATCTAAATTGACTTTATTTATTTTGCTAATTATTATTAAAGAGTACGTTAACTGTATGAGTTATATTAATGTATAATATATACAATGTTGTTTGGTTTTATAAATGGACGGGACGATAATAGATAAAGAGAGCAAGATTCAAACGAATAATTATAATTTAATGGTATAGTAAAATAGTAAGATACTTATAGCAGAAAATTTTCGGAGAATTGAGTCCTAAAGATTGTCCTCGTTACTATTTTTGCTACAACCAAGATTATATTATTATTACAAAAAATTGTCCTCGCTACACCAAAATTTTATTGTTATTATTATATTGTGGTGACGTGGCACGAAATAAAATAAAGCAAAATAAAATGTTACGCCAATCAATCTACCTGATTCAAAATTGCCGTTACTCAAAGATCTCACACTTATCTCTTTCTACAACACGTTATCTGTCAGCAGGATTGGCCTCTGGCACAGATAACAACTCAAACAATTACAATAATAGTGAGATCTGAGAGGTACGATGAGTAAGAGGAGTAGAAGTATCTCCACCAATTACTCGAACACTTTTAAAAAGAGTAGGCTTACTGATGCAGATTTTATTTAAGCAAGGTAAGTGAGTTTATTATTCAAGTAGATGAATTTTATTATAGAAACTTAATAGTAGAAATATTACAAGATGTTGTGTCTATGACTACCACTAATCTTCTATACTAATATTATGAAAATTATTACTGATATTAATACGAAACACTACAAAATTATTACTATTATTAATGTTGTAAGCAGATATTATGATAAAATTATTATTATATAAAAAAAATACTATGATAATAAAAGGGAAAATTCTTTGTTTTCACTCCTTCAAGGTCTTCTCTGCGGCCGCGCGATCACTACTTCTTTATATATCTTTCTTTTTATTTATATTTACCCTCAGTTGCCACCCATAACATATTTTCTTTTGGAGGTGTTGCACAAGGGAAATCAACTACATTTAACTGGAGTGGAAATTCCCTCCACCCCTGTATTACATTTTATTATCTATTTATGTCAAAGTAAGGGTTAGGGTTGTGTTACTTAATCAATTAGAGTTGTTACATTTTATTAGTACCACTCAACACCCCAACATTCGATTTTTATTAATATTTTTTAGGGACTTGGAATTTTTTTATGTAAAAATACTATTTGTCACATATTATATATCACCCAGGGAATTTCCCCTGGTTAAAATTAGCAATACTCATTATATAAAATATATTAACTGTTATATGAATATAAGAGTTAAATAATTATTATCGCTCTTTGCAAAATTATGCGGTCATGTGATAAAACGATCTACTAATAAAATGCTGAAAACCAGTGATTACAAAATACGTGTCATATGAAAAAATTTATATTACATATTAATAACTAAATTAAAATGCATGG